>CM035098.1:30863523-31142219 GCA_020205505.1 Panax japonicus | reverse complement strand
ACAAGAATACGCTTGATAATATAGAGAGAGAAAGAGAGAAAACTTTGTTTCTGGTGTGATTTTCAATTCTAACTTAGCCCTCTATTTATAGGAAAATGTTAGAACGCCAAAGGAGACTAAAATAATAAAATATTATTTTTTATTTACCAATTCTCTACGTATGCTCATTAAGACCAAGACAAGCCACCATCTTGGAAAAATTTCCAGCAGCCCTCATGCTAATTCCACCAACCAAAAAGTGGGTCCCGCTATAATTAATAAAAAATCATTTTATTTTCCGAAACTTCAATAATTCGTAGAAAATAGCTCGTTTATCAGAAAAATTCGAAACTCGCAACTTTCCATGGGAAATTCCATTCTCTACAACTTTGCAGAAGAAAATTTTTCCAAATTCCAAATAGAAATTGACCGAAATCCACAAACGGGCGATTTTACAGTCTATACTCAATTTTCCGTCAAAAATTATGTCCACCGACACACAAAACATGTGTTAAACATTTAATGCCACAAAATACTCTACCTTCTCATATACTCATATATCCCACATTCATTATAAAAATATCATCGTTAATATATTATTAAAATAATATATTTAAATGAATTATTTTATCAGAAAAAAATAAAATATTAATTTTCAACAATTGTCACATTAAAAATTTTCTCCATCTATATCCACATAAAATAAATATTTTCTTTATCATAATAATCAATAATTAATTATTAAAAATAATATTACAGAATCACAGTACTGACAACCAGGCCGTTCCCAGGATAGAGGGGGCTTTCCAATAAGGATTTCTCCCTATTGGCGCGCAATTAGATGACCAAACCTCTCCTTGACAGAACTTTCTAGACATTGCCAATAATGTTATCTGATAATATTATTCAAATAATATGAATTATTGATCTGATAATGAAAATACAGTGCAATGACAAACAATAAAAATATAAATATCAACGCAGCAATTATTGAATCAATAAAGTAATGAACAGTAACTCCTGTAGCAATTATTGAGTAGTGCCTTCTTACGTAAGGATCAATAATTCAAAATACTGTGCAATACCGTGTGCCATTGTGCAACAACGCGTATTACTGTATTTTAACCACCGGGTATTCCAACAGTGTAAACGGTAACAACTACGCCGTTATTTTTAAACAGCTTATATTTGTCGTTTTCTTCCTCCAATCGCTTTCCGTTATGGGGCCCACACATGGCTGCGCCGTCGTACGAATATTCCCCGACCAAACGAATATTCCCCGACAACAATGAATATTTTATAACCACTTGCTTATTTTGAAATGTTTGCGTATTTTACCCATAACTATCCACATTATTCAAATCAACCCTTACTATTCAAAATAATAATTAAAGGAAATTAAATTTCATTTATTAATTATTTGGGGTCTTACATCTATTACACAGAATCAGAGTTATTAAAGCCATAAAATCGTTGACCGACCATGACCACTGTTATGGGTTACCCAGAAACTCAAGAACAGCTCTGACAGTGACTTTGAGCCTCTATACCTTCTTGGTATATGTAGGTTAAAGCATGAAATTTTGCTGATGTTGTACTACTCTATGAGTACTATAACACCAATACTTGTCCAAACCTAGAATCATAATCAGTAGCAAGATAGATCGTGGTCAAAGTGGTCTCTCGACTATGACTGGCCGAAACCCAGAAGCTCAAGAACACCTATAGCAACACTTCCTGTCACTATAGGGCTTTAGCGACAGACAGAAAATTATTTTTTAGAAATTAAATTAAAAAATTAGAAATAATTAATAAATAAATATAAAAACAGTTTTAAAAATTATATTAAGTTATTATAATTAATTTTTGATGTTTTTACATAAATTTAATAAATATTTTATTTTACTTGGATATTATTAATAATTAATTTAATAATAAAGTAAATAGAATAATTACTTATAAATACTACATAATTATTGAAAATTAATATTAATGATATAAAAATCATACTAAATGGATATAAATTATTTAAAAATAATAAAAAATGTTTTTGTAAAATTTTAAGTAAATATTAATTATTTAAAAATAGAAATAAATGATTTAAAAATCATTTAAGGGATAAATAAATACTTAAAAATTATTATACGCTTCTTGAAATTATATTAATGGATATATCAATTATCTAAATATATAATAAAGCTTATAAAAACAATTTAGTCGATATATCAACTTATTTAATATTCGGTAAAGACATTGAACATTGAAAGTTTTCAAAACCTTATCTGAACTTATGTAAATGTTGTATTTGAGTATTGTTATCAATACTAATGTGTTAGATTTATATGATTGAACATAATAGGTGTTTATTAAACGAATCGAGTAGCATAACTTGACTGATCTACGCTTAGGCAAGTTCTCTATCCTTAAAACTCTATTTGGGAAAGTTTTCTTAAACCCTAATTAGTTTCACAAGTTTAATAAACCCTGTTTATTCGTTGAGCAAGATTCTTATCTTGATATGTTGTTGATATGATATACTACATCTACATTTGAATTACCTCTTATTGTAAGGTATTATTATAGCTTCAACATAACTAAGAAATGAATTATTTATTAATATGATATTGTTTATTGAGCATAAATTGTTGTGTCAAACCAAATTATTTTGGTAAGACATCATATACTGAAGTTGGGTATCCCGTAAGGGATCAAGATTTGGTTAATAATATATTATCATTAATTTGGGTGCCTCTGAGTGCTGGTAGGATGAGATATGTGACACCCCCAAATTCGGTACTTCTATTTCCACAGGATTTAGTGTTCACTGTACAAACATCATCTATCTATCTACCCATAAATAAAATGCAAACCATGCAATATAATAAATAAATAATAAATCTCTCCCCTTATGGGGTTACATCAACCGAATAAAAATAAAACCCAAGTTACTCTAACCTTAAAACATCTGTGCGGAAAACATAAACAAATAAGTCTTAAGTAACATCAGGTCTAACTATCATTACATAATCACATAAATAATCAGTCTTAATTACTTGCTAAGCTTGCCCTTGCCCTTACTAGTGGAAGGTTCGTCTGCTCTTTCGTTCTTAACTACAATGTTATTATTACGCAAGAGTGAGCACGATTGCCCATAAGTATAACAATATAATAATGAATAATAACATGCGAGAGAAATAATAACTTCTGATATAAAGCTCAACTTTTGAATCAAGAATGGATAACAAGAATCAAAAGAAATTCTGAGGGTCATAAGACCTTGAACTATGTCCTAGGCTGTCAAGTGTTTTTACTTGAAACCTTTAACCGTCATAAGACTATGGACTCTTCTTCTCGTACTTAGGGGGATCAGCCCTTAGTACCATACTGTGCACAATATCTTAACGCTAAAGCATAAATAATCCCATATACAGGGTTGTTCATCTCAGTTTGACATTCAAGTCCGCACCAAAGGAAGTTTGGTTTGGATAATTCATCAAGGGATTCTGAAATTTAGAACGCTCATCAACTATGGACTAGTCAAATCAATAAGGGTTCGCTAATCTAATAATGTTTAACAGTAAATGAATATTTAACTTGAATAACATCTCAAAAGGTATACAATAGAATAATTATTGTATAACAACATCATGCTTGAATATTAATAAACTTTAATATCCAAGACAGGCTTGATCAATAATAATGAGAACTTGCTCAATATCGAAAGAGGAATTAATCACTTTATATAATGATAACAAGTAAAGTTAGGAAACTTGCTTAACAAAAGTTTAGGGTAAGAAACTTGCTCAACGTAAATGTAGAGTTAGAAAACATGCTCAATGTAATAAGATAAGGTTTAGAAACTTGCCTCCTGCGTAGATTACACTTAAACAAACTCGTTCTTTGAATTAAATCCTATATATCAATTACGTTCACAATACCAGTCAATGATAACATACTAAACATCACAAGTTTATTCTTTGTCTAACTCGAGTTCATGACTATACTTAGTCAATTACTACACTTATTGTCAAAAATTAAGACTTCACAAACAATAAGGTAACTGTAATATCCCGAAAAAATAATAATAATAAAATAATATTAAATTTATATTCTTAAAACATATTGTTTGGAACTTGTCATTTATTTGAGTCAAACTAGTTATTTAAATTATTGGGCTTTTATTATGTCTGGGTCAATTCGTATTTAATTTGTGTGGACTATAATAAGTATGTGATTACATTAATTTGGGTTTTTATACTAATTGGGTCTAATTTGTATTTGGGTTATATTAAAATCCTATCAAAATTAGGAGACACAATAAGACATATAGATAAACAAGTAAAACCTAACCCCTCTCTTTTCCCCACAGGCGCTCTCTCTTCACATTGGTTGTCTCACAAGGACGAGTGGATCTCTGTCTGTAAGGGATTGGTTGTTCTTTGAGCTGTATTTTCTGATTATTAGTTGAGTCGTTCCTAAGAAATTTCTCATTGGGTTTAGAATCTTCAAATCATGAATTTTCTGAGAAGCCTCTAGTTTTCAGTCTTAGATCTAAAGACGCTCATTAGTTATTTGCCTTTCAGTCACACCAAGTTGGGTAATTTAAATCTTAGATTATGTGTCTCAATTTCTTCCCAATTATTAATTATCTCAGTAAAGTTCTAGGAATTTCTAGACTGTGGTTTCAAAATTTGAAAATTGGTGCTAATATTGTTTATATTGATCCCTTAATTTTAGTTTGGCCCTTTTTCTTTTCTTTCTAATCCTACCAATATGAGTGAAGCAAAGATGGACCAGCCCTTGATTCCACCATCTTATATACGGAAACTTCCTGATTTCAATCAATCAGCCAAGTTAAAGTATGTGAAACTCGGTTATCATTACCTCATAACCCATGGAATGTACCTATTTTATCCCCTCTTGTCATTATTCTTGCGACTCAGATGTCTACATTCTCACTCCAAGATATTTATGTTCTATGGGACCATCTTAAATTCAATCTTATATCGGTGATTGTATGTTCAACCCTTCTTGTCTTTTTATCAACCCTCTAATTCCTTACACGTCCTCGCCCTGTTTACCTCGTCAATTTCTCATGTTATAAACCTGAAGAGGACGTGAAATGCATTATGCAGATTTTCTTGGAATGATCCAAGCTGACGGGTTCGTTTACAGATGCAAACCTTGATTTTCAGAGGAAAATTCTTGTGTAATACCCGGGAAAGGGACAGAGAAAGAGGGCGGCGTGATTCTGATAACTAAATTCACCCAGTTACGAATAATGTTTCGTATTTGATATCGTTGGCAATTGAGGGTAAAATTTTGTGGAGTGTGCTATAAATGGGTTGGAGGTATCAGGTACGGATTCCGTACTCTTTCAGCGATACTCTTGTTAAATTTGATTTGTTCGTTTGTTTCTTTATTTCGAATTATGTTATGAGTTCACATAATTGTTTCATGTGAAATAAATATATTAGTTTCATTTTGGAGTTGATACACATGACTCGTATTTGTACTCTTTGAATTAGGATATCATGTTTAGTATTTATTTTTGATAATTGTAAAGCGGTACATGTTGCTACCTTCTTTTTGAGACATTGTGACTATTAATTTGATTCGGTTCAATATGTACATATAGAACCCTTTTGTTGCTATTAAGTCGCATGTGTTGTGACATGGTATTTTTGTTAGAATATACCGTAGCGTATACCTGAGCTATAACCACCTGTGGGGGTACCACATGCATGTCGTCTTGGCACGAGAGACATGACACTTTCTGTGGCGGTGGGATTAGTCCACGACGTCTCCATTTTGGGCTCCGGAGTAAATGGGCCATTTGGTGTTTTGTTGTAGGAGGCGTATGGGTTAACCCTAGTTTTCTGTTCTGCGGATTGGTGATGTTGTGCCAAACACACCTATCCGATTTGCATACATTGGATTCGCGGTCCAATGTGTGATTTTCCTGTGTGGTATTATTTTGACTTGCCTGTGTGGCATCGTTTGACTTGCCTGTGTGGCATTATTTTGACTTGCCTGTGTGGCATTGTTTTGACTTGTCTGTGTGACAAGATATATTTCGGAGCTCAATTGGTATGAAATAACCCCAGCCATTTGTTTCAGCCTATTATTTTATTGTGTTAATTTTGTTCGTTTCGTTTCAGTTTGTTTCGTTTCCTTTCAATTAATTGAGTTAGTTATTTCAGTTCATTATTTTCTTTACTCCTCTGTTTGTTTCGTTATTCCTGTTGGTTTAAATATATTCTATTCATATCTTTGGAGTTTTATTTTTGTCAGAGGAAATATTTTGTCTATGTTGATTTCGTATTTCAGTTGTATATCTTTTGTACCGTTATATCCGTACTGGGCAATTGGCTCATGCTGTGTTTTTCTTCCGGCAGGTTTGCAGGGGCGATTCAGGGCTAGTGTAATGAGAGAGTTGTCTTTGACCATCAATCTAGGTTGTTTCGAAATTTTAAGTTTTGATTATTTTGACTCTAATTGGAGAATTATAATTAATACTTTATTGGTGGATATCATTATTACATATGTTGAAGTTATTAGTGTTCTGTTTACTATTTTGAGGTTTATTGTGCTTTGTGCGTGGCCTCCCTTTTCTTTTTCGGGAAGGGGGTGTTACAGAGATGGTATCAGAGCCGACTCTCGAAAGCTCGGGTCGGGTCATCCGATCGGGTTGCCGGAGATGGGGACACGAAGGCTGGTGGTATTATCCCACAATGGAGAGATGGAGGTCCGGAGGTGGGGACACGAAGCCAGCCGGTATTATCCCACAATGGCTAGAGAGGCAAAGATCTTTGGGCCGTGTGTGTGATTGGTTCTGACGGGGACGTCAGAAATTTAAGTGGGGGAGTTTGTAACACCCAAATCCCACATCGAAAGATAGGTGAAAAATTTGTCTGCATATAAGGAATTAAGTAACTACCAATAGTACCTTCAAGTCATGACCTTTTGGGAGCCTGTGGTGGGCTAGATGACCTAAGAAGATACTATTGGGCCAGTGGTTTGAGTCCTTATTTTGATGGATTTGATTCGATTCATACTTGGGATTTGACCCAAGATTTGTTCCGGACTCGGGATTTGACCCGGGTTGTTTCAGATGGTATCAGAGCTTAGGTTCTTTCTTGTAGAAAACCTATTCAGGTTTGACCTGTGAGTTATGGGTAAATCACTAGGTAGACGTAGGAATTTGATTCGATTTTTTTCTCTGTTTGGTTGGTCTTGATTTTGACCAAGTGTTTTTAGCTCTTTGAGTTGTAGTTGATTTGAGAAAGCCGAGATAATTTGTTAAGATTATTATTGTTATGCGTTGGAGCAATAGTATTAGTTAAGGATTGTGATTGGATATCATTAAGGAGAATAAATATGTGATTGTGGTTGAATATTTTGTACTGTTAAGAAATGATTATATGATTATGATGTGAGTAATTGTATAAATGAGTTTTTAATTTTGGAAAATTATTTGTTAGAGTTGTTTTTGGTGACAATTTATTATGATTTTGGAATTGAAGATTTGATTTGGGTTAGATTTTGATTTTTGTTAAGTTGTGAATTAATTGAGGTATGTGAATCGGTGGGATAATATGATAAAGTGAAAATTTTTAAGTACAGAGGATCTCTTGTAATTTTGAATTGTAGAGATTCGAGGTAATTAGATTAATCTTTTGGAGTAAATGAATTTTGTGATTATTTCATAGTAGAACATTGGAGTTATCTTATATGAAATTTTGAGTGATAGTATGTGGAGATCTTGAAGTTTGTTGGGTTAAGAATTGCATTAAGAGAATGATTGATTCATTGAATGATTAGATATATAATAAGTGATGAATCTTTAAGAGATTTTGAAAGCTATAGTGTGCTTATTCAGATAGTAGGATATATGATTTGGAGTTTGGTATGGTGATGAAGAGATCTTAGTAGTAATATATTTTTGGTGTAATATTATTTGAGAATTAATTTGATTTGAAGTTATGATATTTTGAAACTATTAAGGACTTAGGAGAGTTGGTGATAAAGAGATATTAGTAGTATATTCTTTGGTGTAATATTATTTGGTGAATAGTGCAAATTAAGGATGAGATATTTTGAAGCTCTTGAGGACTTGGGGAGAGTTGGTAATATAGTTTGCATAGTTATTTTGGTTATCTGAGTCTTTAGAGTTTTGCGTGAATTTAATTTAAATTAAATAAAAATAATTTGTTAAATCTTTGTCATGCGTGGAATATAAACGTTTTACGAATTAGAGATAATTTTAAATATTTTGGGTATTCGAATCGTTTTTAGATAAAGAATTTTTTTTGTGATTTTGAATTATGTTCCGAAGAGTACGTTTACAAGAATTAAACTCAAAGATATTAGCGACGGCCCGCACCAATGGTGGAGCATGTGACCTAATTTGATGCAACACGAAGAACTTTACCAAGGCTTGACACGGTAGCTGACGAATCGGTTACAAGTACATTGATGATTACGTGGACCGATGACTTATCCGCGTTGATCATTACAAATGGCGGCACTACGTCGTAACTAAATTATTTTTTTGTAGCTTATTTGAATTTCGAGAACGAAATTATTTTTTAGGGGTGAAAAATATAATAACCCATATTATTTTATTAATAATTAAATATTAATTGATTTTATCTTATACAGTTGTATTTAAATTGGAAAAGGTAAATGATTTTGTTTCCCTCTTTTCTTCCTTGTTTTGTTTGGAAAATTTAATTCTTTTAGTAGATAATTAAATAACTGATAAAATTAAAATTGAGGAAGATAATTCCTTTTGTTACGGAGCGGGAAGCTACTTGGAAGGTGGAAGAGTCTATTCGAACGGAATATCCGCATCTTTTTATAATTAGGTATTTTTCATTCTTTTGATTCCGGGGACGGAATCCCTTTTAAGGGGGAGGTAATGTAATATCCCGAAAAAATAATAATAAAATAATATTAAATTTATATTCTTAAAACATATTGTTTGGAACTTGTCATTTATTTGGGTCAAACTAGTTATTTAAATTATTGGGCTTTTATTATGTCTGGGTCAATTCGTATTTAATTTGTGTGGACTATAATAAGTATGTGATTACATTAATTTGGATTTTTAATACTAATTGGGTCTAATTTGTATTTGGGTTATATTAAAATCCTATCAAAATTAGGAGACACAATAAGACATATAGATAAACAAGTAAAACCTAACCCCTCTCTTTTCCCCACATGCGCTCTCTCTTCACATTGGTTGTCTCGCAAGGACGAGTGGATCTCTGTCTGTAAGGGATTGGTTGTTCTTTGAGCTGCATTTTTTGATTATTAGTTGAGTCGTTCCTAAGAAATTTCTCATTGGGTTTAGAATCTTCAAATCATGAATTTTCTGAGAAGCCTCTAGTTTTCAGTCTTAGATCTAAAGACGCTCATTAGTTATTTGCCTTTCAGTCACACCAAGTTGGGTAATTTAAATCTTAGATTATGTGTCTCAATTTCTTACCAATTATTAATTATATCAGTAAAGTTCTAGGAATTTCTAGACTGTGGTTTCAAAATTTGAAAATTGGTGCTAATATTGTTTATATTGATCCCTTAATTTTAGTTTGGCCCTTTTTCTTTTCTTTCTAATCCTACCAATATGAGTGAAGCAAAGATGGACCAGCCCTTGATTCCACCATCTTATATACGGAAACTTCCTGATTTCAATCAATCAGCCAAGTTAAAGTATGTGAAACTCGGTTATCATTACCTCATCACCCATGGAATGTACCTATTTTATCCCCTCTTGTCATTATTCTTGCGGCTCAGATGTCTACATTCTCACTCCAAGATATTTATGTTTTATGGGACCATCTTAAATTCAATCTTATATCGGTGATTGTATGTTCAACCCTTCTTGTCTTTTTATCAACCCTCTATTTCCTTACTCGTCCTCGCCCTGTTTACCTCGTCAATTTCTCATGTTATAAACTTGAAGAGGACGGGTGCATTAGGCAGATTTTAATGGAACGATCCAAGCTGACGGGTTCGTTTACAGATGCAAACCTTGATTTTCAGAGGAAAATTCTTGTGTAATACCCGGGAAAGGGACAGAAAAAGAGGGCGGCGTGATTCTGATAACTAAATTCACCCGGTTGCGAATAATGTTTCGTATTTGATATCGTTGGCAATTGAGGGTAAAATTTTGTGGAGTGTGCTATAAATGGGTTGGAGGTATCAGGTACGGATTCCGTACTCTTTCAGCGATACTCTTGTTAAATTTGATTTGTTCGTTTGTTTCTTTATTTCGAATTATGTTATGAGTTCACATAATTGTTTCATGTGAAATAAATATATTAGTTTCATTTTGGAGTTGATACACATGACTCGTATTTGTACTCTTTGAATTAGGATATCATGTTTAGTATTTATTTTTGATAATTGTAGAGCGGTACATGTTGCTACCTTCTTTTTGAGACATTGTGACTATTAATTTGATTCGGTTCAACATGTACATACAGAACCCTTTTGTTGTTATTATGTCGCATGTGTTGTGACATGGTATTTTTGTTAGAATATACCGTAGCGTATACCTGAGCTATAACCACCTGTGGGGGTACCACGGGTATGTCGTCTTGGCACGAGAGACATGACACTTTTCGTGGAGGTGTGATTAGTCCACGGCGTCTCCATTTTGGGCTCCGGAGTAAATGGGCCATTTGGTGTTTTGTTGTGGGAGGCGTATGGGTTAACCCTAGTTTTCTGTTCTGCGGATTGGTGATGTTGTGCCAAACACACCTATCCGATTTGCATACATTGGATTCGCGGTCCAATGTGTGATTTGCCTGTGTGGTATTATTTTAACTTGCCTGTGTGGCATCGTTTGACTTGCCTGTGTGGCATTATTTTGACTTGCCTGTGTGACATTGTTTTGACTTGTCTGTGTGACAAGATATATTTCTGAGCTCAATCGGTATGAAATAACCCCAGCCATTTGTTTCAGCCTATTATTTTATTGTGTTAATTTTGTTCGTTTCGTTTCAGTTTGTTTCGTCTCCTTTCAATTAATTGGGTTAGTTATTTCAGTTCATTATTTTCTTTACTCCTCTGTTTGTTTCGTTATTCCTGTTGGTTTAGATATATTCTATTCATATCTTTGGAGTTTTATTTTTGTCAGAGGCAATATTTTGTCTATGTTGATTTCGTATTTCAGTTGTATATCTTTTGTACCGTTATATCCGTACTGGGCAATTGGCTCATGCTGTGTTTTTCTTCCAGCAGGTTTGCAGGGGCGATTCAGGGCTAGTGTAATGAGAGAGTTGTCTTTGACCATCAATCTAGGTTGTTTCGAAATTTTAAGTTTTGATTATTTTGACTCTAGTTGGAGAATTATAATTAATACTTTATTGGTGGATATCATTATTACATATGTTGAAGTTATTAGTGTTCTGTTTACTATTTTGAGGTTTGTTGTGCTTTGAGCGTGGCCTCCCTTTTCCTTTTCGGGAAGGGGGTGTTACAGTAACTATGCGTTTGATCATTCAGTTCACACGTAATTGTGTTATGGACATGTTAAGAATTTATTTTAACATCTCATTATAGGTCTAACAAGTCTTTATATTCATTAGACTAAGTTACCAACACATTCCTATACTTGAACACTTTAAAAAAAAATTCTGGACATTCTGCTAAGTGGCGCTGCGGCGCCACTTTTGTACTAGCTCTTGGAACTGCGGCGCCGTGGCGCTGCGAACGGACACTTTGCGCTGCGGCGCGGTGGCGCTGCAACGCAAGAAATGAATTGGGAGTTGGCGTCGCAGCGCGAGACTCCAGTTCCAGTTTCTATAATTTGCGAAAATTGCAGAACACGACTAAAAATTTTCAATCAACTTATTTTTACACGAATTTAGACATACCCACATGCTAGAATTCATAAATAATCAATACTTAACATCTATAGAGTGATTTTCACCCATTATAACACATAATCGCAGAATTAAAGCATGCAAATTGGACTGTTCTTGATGTTCTTGAAGTTCTTGAACAAAAACATGGATTTTAATGCTACGGATTCGTTATAAAGCCAAATCCAACCATTCAAGTTTCATTTTGTTCATTTTAACATGCATAATCATATCAATGTGTGAGTTTTGCAAAATAAATTATATTTGACATATAAAAATCACGTATAAGGCCATATGGCCATATAACATACTCTGAAATCTTTTACTATATAATTTCATGAAACTGAAGATATGGAAACCAATATAATATATATTAAAACATGATATACTACTCGAATCATTACACATATCCCTATAACAACACCGTTTCCCAATTTACAGAGAATTACAGAATAAATAAAAGCCATATTCATGAAAACTTTAAAAGACATAAAATAGGAATTTGGGTTGGAGAGAATTACCCAAAGAGTAGAATATAACATACTAGGAAGTGAATTCCTCCTCCACAAAACTTTGAATTCTCAACTCTCTCTTTGTATCTTTCTCTGAAACTCTCTCTGACACTTTCTAGACTTAGGAAAATTAATGAAGAAAAGGAAGGGGAAATCGTATAATAAAGAAGACGTCTGACGAGTTGTGGTCAGTTACCCAGTCATGGGTAACTGCCCTCAACTCCCTCTAAGGCCTTGTTTGGCTAGTTAGAATAGTTTTTAAAAATCATTTAATTTAATAAAGCTTTATTATATAGTTTAAGTAATGTCACATCCATATAAAATAAATCTAATATCTTATTTAATTTACTTTAAATAAAATATAATAATTTCTCATTAATACATATAGTCACATAATTCAAATTCTCTTGGATTAATAATGTCAAATTATTAAATCTCTAATTAATAATTAAATTAATTAAAATACTATCAGGCTTATTAAATAATTTTTTAATACAATAAGCTCACATAATCACATACTTCGAATAATAAAAATTCTCCACATTAATTTAATAAATATAACTCATATAATTAAATTAATCTACCACCACTTCATCAATTAATCATTTAATCTAATAATTAATTCATCAAAAAAATATGTATTTAATCCAATAAATATTTAAATTAAATTACAAAATCTCGGTTGTCACAAGATACATACTCCTAGGATATTGAGTAGGTTGATCCCCTATCTCATATCTAAAACAAAGTTTCTAAGTCTAGGTGACTGACAGAAATAAAAAGTCCAGAAATGGTTGAAAAAGAAATCCAAAAAATGGTAACAACTAGCAGTCGAATTTTGAATTGTTATACTTCTTCAAATCATATATTGTTATAAATATAAAACCTGCTAAGCATGTCATAGCTCACCCTTGCAAATTGTTCATGTTGTTATTGATATTTTGAATTTTGGATAGATAGTTACTATCGATACGATAGTGTAAATTCGCATGGCATAGACTATACATCTGGGTGAGGGTATTGGTAATATGGACTATTCATGTTATTAGTGGTACTCTGAATTTTTGATAGATAGATTCTATTCACAGATATGGTTCATATATCCAAGTGAGGGTATCCAAACACAATAATAGTTCTCTTGGTAATTGTCTTCTGTTATGAGATTCTGTGAATATTGGATCTATGGGAATTATATCTGGTAGTCACTCAATTTAATATAAGCTTATAATCAGATACCATGGGTGTATAGATTTAAATACATTATATATTGATTCGTAGTAAGCACCATATCAGATACCGTGGGAGTATAGATATGGGGTCGTTACATGAGTGCTGGAATGGAAAGAGCACATGTTATAATTGTGGCCAAGAGGGGCACATATCGCCAAATTGTCCAAAACCAAATAAGATCAAGGGATGTTTTGCTTGTGGATCAACAAAGCACTAGATAAAGGATTGCCCAAAGAAAGGAAGTGGTGGAACTGGCGGAGGCTGTGACAACCTGAATTTTTATAAGTTATTAAAATAGAAATTTAATAATTAAAATTCTTATTATGAGATGTTTTTGAGTTTGAGTATGAAATAATATAATTTGATTATTATGCCTTATTGGCAATGAAATTGTTATGAATTAAATTTCATAAATATTGAGAGTAATTCACTTAATTAAAATAATGAATTAATGTAAATATATTTGTTTTAATAAAATGAGAGGGTAATGTGTTACATATAAATGTAATATGTTAATGTAATTTAATTGTGAATTTTATAAATAGTTAAGATAATTATCAAGTAAAATAAATATTTTAGTTGAGATATTTATTAAATAAAGTAAATATTTGATGGAAATTATTATGGTATAATTTACTCATGTATGATGTTATTAAGTAAATTGATGATAAACAATTTTATAATTGGTGCGTATTTATTACGCTAATAGAATGACAATGCTCTAATTTAATTAAATTATTATATTAGAGGATGAATGATTAGTGATTTGATAAGAATTTAGTGAAAAAAATTCTTAAGGCATGTGAAGGGTTCAAATAAAAATATATAATGTATTACGAGGTAGGTGGTATTGTGTTACATAGGATAATATGAACTATGTAATAAGTAATGTTGTGTTTAATAAATATATATCATTATTATATATTTGTTAGAAATTGTAGAGATGAATTTATATGAAGATGGATAAGATTTATCTATCGACATTAAATAATTTATAGAATTATTATATAGTAGTAAGTTGGTGACATTAAAATATCTTTGATAATCACCAATTTCTTGAGTATATGTACGAGTGAATATCAAGTCTAAGGTAGTGCAATCTTACTCTTTAATGGTTGACGTATAGGAGCTGGGCTAAACGATTCCTTCAGAGAGCGGAGGTATATACGAATTGGTAACCGATCTAACTCACTGTGAAAACAATGTAGACGAGACGGAAACTAATTTGTTAGTTGTTTGTGGGAAACCACTCAGTGTACTATATTGAATACTATTAAAGACTTGAGGTGTGTTATGTTTGGACTTTTATATATGTACGTTGTTGACGAGAGAAGAGAATCGATATACCTTTAAAGTGGTTAGAGAATTATTGAGTGAATTGATATACGGCGAGAAGTAAGGATTAAAGGTATGCATGTATGTGTTATATTCGAGTATTGTGTTGTTAGTGGTGAGAAACCGTACAGGAGATGTATAGTTGGTTAAACTAATAAGGGAGATAGAGTTTTAAAACTCGAAGTGTGATTCTTAAATTATTAAGAAAAATAGTAACCGATGGTGTGAAACCAAATAGAGGATTGATGTTAGTCGAGTTAACACTTAAGAAGATTGTGTAAAGTATTTAGAAGCGTAAGGTGTCAATTCTACTAATGCAGAACTTGTCTGCCTGAGAATTTGGTATGGCGCAGCTGCGCCATTACCAAGCCCATGACCAGTGCAGCTACGCCGGTCCGAGAAATCAATTTTTGGAAATTAAAGTTTAAGAAATGGGTATTAATGACTCATAAGGATAATAAAAAATCTTAAATAATGGTTAAGTTGCCCATGAATGGATTTGAATAGGGTTTAATTAATTAACCTAAATTAATTATTGGTTAAGTGATATTATAGAATATTATATTCTATTAATTAGAGGATTGCATAATAGTTATTGAAAAGAAATGAGTAATATTAATTAATTATTGTGTGGGTTGAAAATACCCAACTAAATGATTTTTAGCCCAATTAAATATTAATGTGGGTATAATCATTAAATAATATTACCAGGGGTAATATGGAAAATGTGAGCAGTAGTAACATATAATACATACGGCTGAAGAATACGTAAGGTATGACATTTAATTGAGACTAATGATATAAGGTACTAAGTGGTACACTGAAATCACATGTAGTGGTAATACAGAAATAATTAAATATCTGTGTATTCTAGAAACTAGGTAGGAGATTAAAATGTTTGAATAAACATTAATACTAAATTAGGTATAATGTGATTATGTGAGTAGTAGAAATAATTATGGAACTACTCGAATAATAATACCTGACTGTGATATTTTATTACATGTATTTAATGTACATGGATTATATGATGTGAGTATAAACTCTATCTTTAAATTCCTAATATGGTAACAATTGTACCTTAATATTACATTGTGGGAATTAATAGAACCAAACTAAGCATTATTAACCAAAACACTGAGGAGTTAGAAGCTTGTCCCAATATTAGTGTCCCATTTGCTCTCATTTTCTCAGTCACGTGAATCACCAAAAAGGCTAAAGCCTATTGGCTCTTTCTTCTTCCAAGCTTTTCTAGATGATGATTATGGAGGGAGTGGGCATAATGATGCAAATCAATAACCATTTACCAACTCCTTGTGAACCTTCATACAATACTTAAATCCAAGGGTTTGATTTAGTGGGAAATTGCTTTGTCTGTGTATTGGTTGTTCTATAAATAGGGACTCCTTCTTCTTCTTTCCCGTTGGAAAAATTCTCTGAGAATTTGCCTATGAGAGGTTGGTAGGATTAGGAGCAACTAGAGGATTGAAGAGCTATGTTAAGCAAAGTTAAGCTTCAAGAGGTAATAATTCTAGCATATACGTTCTTGATTCCTATGCTTTCAAATTCTTTAGAAATAACAAGAAAAAATATCTTTTAAGTCACAAAATTGATGGCTAAGGATTGATGTAATCCATGACTTGTTGCTAGATACTGTTAATATAATTAGAAACAAAAACAACGAAAGTTAAACGGACCAATTTGGTTTAGAAACGAATTCGACTTCACTAAATTGTTTAATACATGAAAATTAGTATGAACATGAGTTTCAAATTCATATTTGAGTTAGTAAATGTTTATGTTAATTGTTGGGTAATTGGTATGTTATAGTTTTATGAGTTACGAAAACATATAATCGAAAATAGACTAATTTGGATGAGTATAACTCATGTTATGAAAATCGGAAGGAGATGAGGTCTGTGTAATCGCAAAGATCAGAACCTGAGGGCCTGTTCTACGACTTGGGATGCAGCTGTGCTGCCCCCAAGGCCATTTAGGGCGCAGCTGCGCCGGACATCAGTAACTGATGGACTGGTTTGACCTGCTGCAGTAAATTAGGCATAACTTTTTTATACGAACTCCGATTGAGGTGATTCAAAATGATCCGGAACAAGGACGAATAGACCTAAAACTTTTGTTCTTTAAGGCCTTCAATTTGAGGTCGTTAGGAAGGGTAAAAATAGTCATCTTTGTGACTATTACGTATTCGAAGGCAATCAGAGGGCGTCGAGCGAGCACATACGCAAGTATAGTGCTCTCGACGATGGATTATGTTATTCTAAGTGATATAACATAAAAATGCATGATTATAGATATGTCATATAGCTAAGATTACTTTACTCATAATGGAATTCTTTAGCATAACTAGTATATGTTTTTCAAAAGAAACTTGGAAGGTTGAAAAACAAATATTGACGAACATTGAGTCTTTGATGTTATGATATTTTAACACATACATATTGTTGAGTTATGAGTATACCGAAGCATGATAAGTGATTTAAATTTGCTTTACTGTTATCAACTTACAATAGCTTAGTTGAAAATGATTACTAAAGAACACTTGAAACTTTGAGAGCGAACTTAAATTAACTTATGGACTTAAAGTTCTAAATGTAATAACATACATACATGGCTTAGAAATGAGATTTAGAATTGCACCTAGTTGCTTTAACTTGGTCTAGAATGATTTTTAACTGAATGCCTTGCGAAACTAAGCTTGTAAACATCGAATCTTGTTAAAGAAAGTCGTTAATCCTTAAAGTGGGAAAACAACTTTGAATAAACACAAGAGGTTCTAAACTTTGACAGATGACCTCTTAACGTGTGTAAATATTATGTGTTAACATTCATGCATGTTAAGAAATAAAGTGTGAACTGAGAGCTAAATATTTCAAATCTGGTCTGGCCAGGGGACGGCGCAGTTGCACTCATCTTAGGCCAAACTGCAGCGCAGCTGCGCCGCAGGGAAGTGTTGCCAAACTATTTTAGTAGTCATCTGAACTTTAAAGCATATGTGTAATGAATGTCTAAAACTATAATACTTGACATAAATAATGTTTAAGCGTGAGATCATGTAATGGTTATATAAAACACAGAGTTATTAAATTTAATAATAGTTTGCAAAATGTAAGAATGTTGTAGATCGCGTATCTATAGACTTTAAATATGCGTCGAACACATAGCGAGTCAAGTGTGTGGTAGCTATATATGAATGTTGATGTCAAGTACGAGTGGTTAAGGTATACCTATACATACCTAGGGTATGAAAGGAAAGTAAAGTGTAGGTCTTACGAACCTAGTTAGGAAATAATGTAACATTGTTATTACATTGAGAATGCATGAATTATGTGACTAATGGATGTAAATCCATGATTATATAACTATGTAGGAATACACGAAGTGCAGATAAGCTTTAAGCAGTTAAGTCGTAGTTGTTAAACTACGAATCAGGCAAGTCTTTAAGTTCCTATTTATTATATGAATTCGATAACTGTTAGTTGATTTATATTATGCTATGAAAATGTTGATGTATATATATGAAATGCATATGAGATATTTATGAAATGTGAAAGTTGATCTTTAATGATATGCTTATGTTGGTAAATCTTTATGCCTGTTATGTGTGAAGTAACATGCGTAGTGAATATTAATTGATTACGAATGTATGAACTGAATATGCTATTATATGTTATGTGCTGCATGAAAACTGTTAGAATTGTTGGGCTGTTGAGCTCACCCTTGCAAATAGCCACTTTTGCAGGTTACGGATACTGTAACACCCCCAAATCCAGGTACTTCATTCCCACAGGATCTGGTGTTCACTTAATCAAACATTCATATCTAACTACCCAATCATAATAAAACTGGATAAATAAAACATTTCCCATTAAAGGGTTACATAATAAAATCTCCCAGGTTATCTAACCTTTAATTACAATCATTCAAATGCGAAAATTAAATAAACTTCATTAAAACCAAGTCTAAGATCATCATAATAAAAGTCTAAAGTAAAAATTACAAGTCTTCATCACTTGCACATTTTTCCCTTTCCTTTGCTAGACGAATGTTCATCTACCTTCTCTTCTTTAGCTGCAATGAGTTTTAAAATATGCAAGAGTGAGAAAAATAATTGCTCACTGGATACAATATAAAATCAACAGGAGTATAGTAATAATAACTTCCAATAATAGGCTCATCAACAATGAATAGTACTCTATCATCTATAATCAGAAACTGACATCCAAAATGTGGAATAAATATAACTGAGGGTCATAAGACCATGAACTATGTCCACAGTTACGAGTAATCTTTCAACTCCAACTTTAACAGTCATAAGACTATAAGGACTCCTCGTACTTAGGGGGATCAACCCTTCGTACCATGTATTGTGCACAAACCTTTAACGCTACGCGTAAGTTAACCCCTAATCATAACATTAGGGTTGTTCATCTCAGTATTTAGAGTACAAGACCGCACCAAAGGAAGTTTGGTTTGGATAAGCTTTCAGGGAAATTTGGAATTCAACGAACATCAACTAAGGATTAGTTGAATAAAACCAAGAACATTTCACTATAGAATAATCGTGATTGAATCAATCTTAGTAAACTAAAGTCATGCTTTAGGAATAATCTAAGAGCATACAATTTGAATAACTATAACACCTTGCTTGAACAATACTAAGCCAAGGTTAATTAGAATTGAATACTAAGCATGCATAACAATTTGATAGACAAAAATGTTCAACATTAGAATATATAAATTTGCATGCTAAACAACAAGTTAAATACAAGAATAACTTACATCATTATATCATAATCGACTTGAAAACCATAATTAGTTCAACAAGATAAAGGATTAGAAAAACTTGCTCAAAGAAAATTTAAGCGATTACACAATTCTAAAAGTAGAGTTAAAGAACTTGCTCAATGTAAAAAGAGAGTTTAGAAAACTTGCCTTGCTCGTAGGCTAAACCAAATTAATACGAATCACAATATCCTATAAACATATGTCATCATGACATAATTAGTCATTACCATCTTACAAACATAACTAAGTACGTTCATCATTTAAAATTGAATTTTTAATCACATAATCGAGTTATATCACAAGTTAATCGTTAATAACATACTTATTCATAGTATAGATATACTAAAATCAACATTTAGCAGTCCTACTATCATCACATAACTTTTCTTAAAATTTCGTGTACGAAAAGTACACTGTCAGACCATTCTAGTAACTCGCGCCGCGGCGCCACAGTTTACACTGTGGGTCGCGCTGCGGCGTGGTCATGGCGCTACGGTGCAGAGATCAAGGCTAAAAGGCCGCGCTGCGGCGTGAGCATGGCGTTGCGGCGCCACAAAGGTACTGCAAGTTCGTGTCGCGACGCCGAATTGCAGACCTCGGCAGACAGCCTCGACAACAGCACAGAAAAAGCCAATTTTGGCCTACAAGCTCATTTCTAATAGACTAATTATCATGTAAATCATACAAAAACTTCATGTGAACATATTTCACAAACTCTAAACATGATTCTACCCATACAACCACATAAACAACAAAATTAACACACCCAAATTCACTATTTTTGGCTAAAACTCACTTTTTTTATATTTTAATAAAAATCAACACTGCAACTTTTGTTTTTCAACCAAAACCACTAATTCAAAGTGTCTTTATCAATGATTATACATACTCTAACAAATTAAACAATCAATTTATCAACTAAACCACTAATTCACCCTCAATTTCTACTTTAAGCTAAATAATAAATTTTCATAAAAACTCTCTGTAAAATATTTTTCTTCACAAACATATACATAATGCCAATTTATTGACTATAGCTTATGAAAATCGTTTTAACATCACTAGTATGTAATATAAAGCCACATAACAACGACAATTTATATCTACATAAGGAATTTATAGAGAATTAGAGAAGAGAAAACTAGAATTTTAGAAAACATTAAAGAAAAAGGGTAGGATGAAACCTTGAAGAAGATGATGATGGCTATCTCTTTACTTGACAAGCCTTTCTCCACTCTCTAGCCTTTCTTCTTCTCTTCTTCTTATTCTTCTTCTTCTTCTTCTTCTTCTTCTTCCCCTGAGTTTTATTTTCTTCTTTCTCTCTATCTAACGTACTTAACAAATAACGTATATAGAATATAATATATAATGATTATATAATATAAATACAAAACATATAAGTGATATCAGTTATATGAGTTTTAAAAATTAAAAGCCATAAGGCTTGTTTGGTTAACCACTAACATAATAACCCATTAATCCTAACACCTTGTTTGGTAAAACTCAAATAAATTAAAGACTTAATAGACCTTAGGCCTTGTTTGGCAAAACGGAATTAAAACTCCTTTAAGTTATTTTAGTAACTCCTTTATAACAAGGTTATTTGTCACACATCAACTTAATTAAATTAATTCTAAAAGTAATTTATTAAATCCCTTTTTAACACATAAATCAAAACCACAAAATTATATTTTTCTATATAATTATAAATTTATTTAATCAACTAACACATCCTTTTAAATTTACAAATTCCAATAAAAAGAATAGTAATTCAATTAATCAAAATTCTCCAACTTAATAATCAAATTAAATTAGCAAAATAATTAATTTTCCTTAATTATTTATTTAACAAATAATTAACCACATCGATTCAAATTTGAACAATTAATTATTCAACAATAAACACATCCATTAAATATTTAAATAATTCAATAAATATTTAATATCATAATTAAAATTCTAGAATGTTACATCATTCCCTCTTTACAAGGATTCTGTCCCTAGAATCATAATTCAAACAATTCATTCGTCATATTCTCCCCTACTTACAAAAGTTCTACCCCCAGGATCAAAGACACCGATTAAACAAATAACTCTGGGTAATTCTTCATCATTTTAGTTTCGAATTCCCACGTAGCCTCTTCGACATTGTGGTTCCTCCAAATTACCTTCATAGAAGGTATCACCTTATTCCTGAGCACTTGTTCTTTACTGTCGACTATCTGGATAGGAACCTCTTTATAGGACAAGTCTTTCTCAACTTGCAATGGTTCGTACTCATTCACGTGCTTGTAATCAGGTTTATATGGTCGTAACACGGACACGTGAAAAACATTATGAATGTTTTCCAACTCTGGAGGTAGAGCTACCTCGTAAGCCACCTCTCCAACCTTTCGCAGCACTTCGAAGGGTCCAATAAATCTCGGACTTAGTTTCCCCTTCTTAACAAATCAAATTTTTCCCTTCCAAGGAGAAACCTTTAGGAATACGAAATCTCCTACATCGAACGCATGATCTTGTCTGTGTTGATTAGCATATTTCTTTTGTTTGTCTTGAGAAGCTATCAATCTTGTTCTGATGAGTTTGACAACCTCAGCAGTTTGTTATACCAGTTCTGGTCCTAACAATTGACGTTCACTGACTTCATCCCAGCACAGTGGAGTTCTGCACTTCCTGCCGTATAATGCTTCGTACGGTGGCATACAAATGCTTGCATGATAACTGTTGTTGTATGCAAATTCTACCAATGGTAGATGATCATCCCAGTTTCCTTTAAAATCCATGATTCACGCTCTAAGTATATCTTCAAGTGTCTGGACCGTTCTTTCGCTTTGCCCATCGGTTTGCGGATGATATGCAGTACTCATTCGCAACTAGGTTCTCATACATTCTTGTAGTCTCTTCTAGAAGTTTGATGTGAACTGATAAGTTGGTTTTATACCTACTTATCCGGCATCTATTACTTGAATTATTTGCTTAATCTCATGTTTCTTAGTGACTTTTCATGCATTTTGTTTCTATTTTGTAGATTATATGCTTGGAAGCGGCATGAGCGACTGTTGTTATAAAATTTGCAAGGAAAAGCAATTCCGGTAAAAGTTCGGGTTTTCATGTTTATTTTGTGTGCATTTCTTGTTTGTGGCGTGGAACTTGGATTATGTGAAGAGATTCTTTATTGGCAATCCCGAAACATCTTACATCATGTTAATTAGAAGCTCGGATGCGAGAGTATGGTTTCTAGCAACAAAGACATCGTTTTGAGTTGTTTTGATTGTCGTTACACAGTAGCAGCTGCTTTCGATGCGATTTCAACAGTCATCTGTTTGTTATTTCTGAAAGATCAAAGAACGAAAGTTGTAGATCTCGTCGATAGCTTCGATTTGATAGGTCGTGGGCCTCGTAATTCCTCCCGATTTGAAAGTTATAGCAGTTTTAGCAGAGGAGGTAATAGCGGAAAAATAAATTGACAGCTTGGTGCCCAGCCGAGGCTGGGTCTTTTTAGACTTTACCACCCAGCCGGGGCTGGGTGTCTGGGCAACAAAATCAGAATGGTACCCAGCCGGGGCTGGGTAATGAAAAGGAAAATGTCCAGCTGGGGCTGGGTACTCGGAAATAAAGACTCCTAGTTGGTTTCTAGCGCTACAAGTGTGGAGTTTTAGAGATGGTAATGACTTGAGACTTGTATATGCATGGAATTATAGTCAAAATACATGTGGTAGTATATATATGGATATAAAACTCTGAGATTAGAGAGACACAAGGAAAAATTACGAAGAAAAATCTCAGTTTTTCTAGCGAGCATAGGAGGAGTATTTCAAGGCGATTTTCAAGACGATTGCGATTCTAGGCTACGTGAGGGGTGTTTTTCAATATTCTTCATCTTAGTTTATTATTTGTAATTGAAAAGATGATTTCCATGATTTATTCAGTGTTTATTTTGTTTATTATGAACTAAATCACTTTTTAGGCTTATGATGGATCTTTTAAGTGAATCTATGGTTTTGTAAACTTTGATTTCCAATTTAATAAGCTATTTCCAGTTTATCTATATTAATTTGTGCTTGAATCTATGAATTGCCTGATCAACAATTCTTTGTGGAGTTGGATGGAATCGAGAGAGGATATGCTTGAACTTGATGAGTGTTAAGGTAGAGATATGCTTGACATCGCATGTAATCGTATAGAGAACTTATTCTTCAACCTTCTTCAATTGTAATTCACATAGAGATATAGTGAGTTAGTTGCTTAAGGTGTTTAACGGATTTCTATCTTAATTGTGGATTGACGTTAATATGGTATTAGTGCATCGAGAGGTGGTTAATACTACGTTCGTGTTCTTGATTAATAAACTGGAATAGTGAGTTGAATTGGAATAAAAGTGTTAAAATCAGAGTGAAGCTTAGGGTGAAATCATAAGTCTAATTCTCCATTAATTGTTTGAAATTCTAGATTTTGATATTTGTGATTGGTTTGTGATAGTTTAATTACTTTTTAATTTAAAATAGTTATTTTTAATCATTGAATTTGATTTGTTTAATAAAATTAGGGTTAATAGAAGATTGGTAATTGTAAGTTGAGATTTTTGCTAATAAGTCTCTGTGGGAACGATACTCTACTCATCACTTTATTACTTGTTGACCACGTATACTTGCGTGTTGTGCGTAACTAGATTTTACCCAACATGAACCTCGGATCTTTGTCTGACATAATCGACACTGGAACTCCATGTCTCGACACGATCTCTTTAACATATAACTTTGCCAGCTGATCAAGATTGAATCAAATCTTTACTGGCAAAAAGTGGGCAGATTTTGTCAATTTGTCCACTATCACCCAAATCGTGTGACAACCCGAGAATTTGGACAATTTATTAAAATCTTAAATGATTGATTTAAGGTCAAATATTAGACCTAGACAGAAAATAAGTGTATACGTTTGATATTATTGGGATGGAATTTTGAGGATTTCAAAATTCTGTAAAGGATATAGGTGAATTATTCAGGATTAAGGATTTATGTGATTAAATTCTGTGAATAGGGATATGTATGTGTTCTGAATATGGATAAGGGTCAAGGGTTGACCAGATAAAGAATATATGTGTTAAACCCTAATCGTATATTAAGAACGAGAACGTTCAGTTAGAAAACCCTAACGTCTGATAAGAAACCCTAGAAATCGGTTCTAGAAACCCTAGTTTCAGTTCTGGGAGTCCGAAACCCTAATTCGGATATTAAAAACCCTAGATTGGGAATGCAATGTTATGTACAAGGTTAAACGTCATTAATATTAAATTAATTAAGGAAAAACCCTAATGAATTATCTAAAATCTTAATTGATTATTTGGAAACCCTAATACCAGATCTGAAAATCCTAATTTCAGATTCTGATAAAATGAAACCCTAATCTGGGAATATAACGGAGAATTGTAATGCTTTAGTGCTATTAATTAAGTACTAATTAAGGTAAAGGTTAATTAATTAACAAACCCTAATTTCCAATTTTTGGAACCCAAATTATTCCGTCAGAAACCCTAATGATCAATTATGGATTTAATTGCTAAAATTAGCAATGTTAATTAGGAGATATATATCATAATTGTCAAGTTATTAGAAACCCTAATCTAATTAGGAAATCTAATTTTTAAAATTGAAATATTATTTTTCTATTTAAAACCCTAAAATATGGTTTTGAAACCTAATGTACAAATTTTACCCTAAGTGCTTAATTAGCAATTTTAATTAGGATAAATTGGTCCTAATTAGCAAAGATTGATTTATAACTAGGAGATTATGATATAATTAGGAAGCCCTAATTATAAATTTGAAATCAAAATTTTCTATTTTTAAATTCTAATTAGAAATTTTTTCTAAAGCTCAAGTTGCTAAATTTTTTTAAAGGGTCAAACCCTAAACTCTCAATGATCCAAACCCTAACCCTAAGGGTTTGCAACACATGGAAAATCTAAAAATAAAAGGGAAATGTCCAAAGTACCCTTATGTCACATTCTTTAAATTGGTGGAGTGCATATCTTACAATACTTTGGGTTGGTGAACAACCCTAGTCTAAACCTAGCCTTAGCATGTGTTTACCAACAACTCCCATCAGCCAATTTTGACAGCCACTAGCAACAATAGATTAAAATATCTCTTAAATATGGCATATTAGTGAGAGAGAGCTCACTTTAAATTTTCATTCTTGGCCAACCTTGTCTCTCTCATCCATTTCGAAATTTTAGAGTGAGAGGGAGTGAGAAGTTAGATCATGATCATCTTGTAGCAAGCTAAGGATCATATCAATGTCAGAAATCATGGATCAAAGCTCAAAGTGGTATAAACCTTAAATTTTTGAAATCTTTAGAGTTTATGTTATTTGTTGTAATTGATTGGTTAAACATGTGTAATAAGGTGTCAAATGATGATTTGGGTTGTCAAAACACAAACTCATAACATTAAAGTGCTCGATTTTAAAGATTTCTCAAATTTGGAAATCTGGAAATTTAAGTCCTGACAGCCATATGTCAGGGCCTCTAGATCTTTATTTGTTAATGTTTTGTTGTGTTGTAAGTTATATATCTGTAGTATCCCATGTAGGCTTCAATCTGGAACTGGAATAGTGATCATACCATGTCTAGATCTCCAGATACAAGTGGTCAAACTGCGTTGACCGAGCACGACTTCTGGAAATCTGGGCAACCCAGCAACCCAGAAAGTCTGACATGCAATTTGGTTGCCTTAGATCTTGCTACTTGTAATGCTTTAGACCATGTTGTTGTTGTATGTAAGTAGGTGGACATGTAAGATACCCAGTCATGCCTCTATAACTCTCAGAACCATAACAGGATCAAATTTATGAAGGGTCAAACCTGCGTTGACCATCACGACAGATGAAGATTCTGGGTAACCCAGATCTTCATACGCCGAGTCTCGGACATGTAGTTTGACTAGATAAAATCTTTATTTTGTGTTGTTGTTAGTTCGATATAATGACTTGTTGTTGTACCCTGCCATGTGGTTTCCAAGATAGAACCTTTAGATCACACTAAGAATGCTCAGACTGAAAGTTACAAGGAATCAAAGTAGGTACCTAAGGCTGTTCTTCAAATCCGAAAAACCCAGAATTTGAAGAACAGGTCTGACAATGACTTCTACAGCTTAGATCTCACGACTGTGTTATAATTTGGCCAGGGAACTTGTTTAACGTTGTAGTACTACATTAATACTACAAGATTAACTCAATTACAAGCCCAGAATACATTAGGAACTTAGATAACATCATGGTCAAACGTGCTGGCCGGTTAACTGACATGAAGGCTCAAGAAAACCTCAAGAACACCATTAGCGACGGATTCGTCGCCAGAAACCCCTATAGCGACACTTAATTTCGGAAATTAATTAAATTAATTAAATAAATAGAAAAAAATAGTTTTTAATTATTAAAAATACATAATAAATTATGAAAAATTATTTTAAAGCTTGAAAAATAGTTTTTAATTATTTTGGATATATTTCAAAAATATTTAGTATTTTTGGAATATAAATGGTATTTATTTATTTAATATTAATATTAAATAAATGATTTAAAATAGTTTTAATTCATGAAAAATAATATTATGATAAAAGAAAATATTTTAAGTTATTTTCCATAACTTTTGATATTTTGTGATGAAATTCATTAATTAATCAATATTAATGATAATTAGTTTATTTAATAAATATATTAAATAAATTATGAAAAAATAGAATTAATGATTTAAAAATCATATAAAAATTATTTAAGTGTTATAAAAATATTTTAAGTTATAAAATATAACTTTTGATATTTAGTCATGAAAATATTAATATTTTAATATTAATATTAATTATCGGATAATGGATTTAACTGTTTAAAAATCATATGATTATGATTTTAAGGTATTAAAAATATTTTGAAATATTATAATTATATTATAATATTATGTAATGATTTTCGTTAATATTATATAATAAATAAATATTAATGATTAAGTAATTATGTGGTATTTAATTTATTTAATTACGGTTTTAATGATTGAAAATGGTGATAAATGGTAATAATTATCCGAAAATTATTACGAGCCTAGGAAAAATGTTTTGTCTGATAAGAAATTATCTGTGATAATTGTTAAGAGTTTAAGCAGAGTTTAATTGAACTTAAACTCGAGTATTGTTCGACTAGACCTTCGGGATGATAGAATTGTGTCGGTTTCAAGTCAGACTGAAATAGTTTGACCTGATACTAAGTCTTATGTGTTGTAAAGACTGATAGGGTTATGTGCTATGTGTTTAGGTTATTATGTGTATAAATATAACAATATTATACTGTGATGATATTATTCTAATATTGGAGATCTATATTATTAATATTAGGTCTTCGGGTAAAGCGTTATAAATTGCGTTACGGTAATCAACGGTTCAGGCAAGTTTTCTTTGTACTTAACTCTAATAAGAGTGTTTTATCCAAGCTTATGGTTAATCATTGCTGATTGCCATGAAAATTGTACTATGTATATCTTGCATGTATAAGTTAGGTATGAAAGGCTGATCACCTTCATCACCAGTTGGTTCAGAAATGTTTGTTCATGTTTAAAACTTGTTCAGTCAAAAGTTTGTTCGTGATAATTCTCAACTATATTGATGAATTATAGCAAGCTCATTATTCATACTCTTCAATCATGATATATCGTTATATTGTTGTATGTAAACTTGCTGGGCAACTTTTATGCTCACCTTTGCTATATCATGATAAAACATTGCAGATAAGGCGAATGCGTTCGGATACAGGAAAAGATAATGCCAAGTCCGGCTTGGGATAAAATGTGCGGCTAGTTTGTAATAGTATACTTTGATAAATATTGTTGTGTGATAAATAATTTATGAATTATGTATTAAGTTAAGGTTACTCGACCTTGGGGAATAGTGTGTAATGTATTGTATAAACAATTTATGTTTATATCTTCCGCTAATAGTGATAGTAATAGTGTACCGAATCCGCGGCGATTTGGGGCCCGGATTCGGGGCTGCTACAGTTGGTATCAGAGCTGTTGGTTATGAAGCTTAGGTAGGAATACCTGAGACCAATAACCGCAGTGATTAGGATAAGACTAACTCACATAGAGTTAGTTGGTCGGTAAGATTCAAAGATGAATCTCGGCGAGTGTAAAGACACAGAGTTCCCTAACTCTGATAATAAAGTTGAACAGTAACGGCAAATAGATCGAATCTAAAATACTGAAAGTGCAGGGATAGGAGATCGTAAAACAAAACGATCATAGTGCATGGAATTGAATCGTAATATATACGATAAGATCACCCCGTGATCTGATAAAGGTTATGATATGGGAAAATGAATCAATCTTATGATTAAAAAGTTTACAGCAAGATGCTGTGTGTAAGTTGTACTATGAAATTGTTCTATAAAAACTCATAAAAGAGTTATGGATTATGAATACGAATTGAATTCGTATTGAAAAAGGGGGGTTAAGATTAGGTGGGGATTTCAATGAGGACTCGTGTCAGCAACAGAGTTGTATGATTTCTTGTATGGGCGGGGAATTGTACTTGGTGTAAAAACTACTCAGTTGGTGACATTGGTAATAATTGAAATGTTGTGTCACGCTAGTTGTTATATATAGATAAATAGGTCATAGGTAGAGAATATAGGATTAAGTACGAGTTCTTAGAACTCATACTTATGTGACATTCTTGACTTATAGTTTTATGAAATGTTTATGAGCCCCTCAGCGAACGGACGCCAAAGGTCAGACTAGGGTAAGTTCGTAAACTCATATAATTGTGGTCAGGTTATGAACTCATAAGTGTGGTTTTATGAACTGGGTATAGTTGTGTATGAATGGAGTGTTAAGGATAATAGGAACAGATAGATTATTAAGCAAATGATCATTAGTGGAGACTTAGGTTTTCCTAAACTCCTAGCTATGCTAAACTTCGAAATGATTGACATCAAGCTAAATACGCACTATGTGCCTTTTAAAAAAATGTAAACTCGTAATCATTTTTGAAACGGTTTAAAGTACAGTCTATGCTACTTATTTCGGCTAGACGCAAATGATTTGAAATATCAAAAAAAAATTGTTTTTATTTATCACTTATGTACCATGTAACCTGGTGCAGAGATGATAAAAATGATGGAGTCATCAATGCAGTATTACTTAGTGTGAATTAAACCTAAAGTCACTATTCCACTATGGTATGATGTAGCATGACAAAATCACCAAATGACGAAATCCTCAACGGACTGTAAATACAGTGCGGCATCATGACGTCATTCTCAAAAATATTTTCAAAAATTTTATTTGCCAACGGGGTTTGGCTACACCTAAATAATTCGATTGAATTGAGTTATTGATATGAGTCTATGCTATTTGATTCAGCTAGACTAATGTTATAAAAACTCCAAATGTTTATTGAAAGAAATTTCCCGGACTAAATTGTTTTGGTGCGGAATCCAATGATAAGACTGAGGTGAACGATAATGTTTGGATAAATAATCCAATTTAGTAGCGTAAATATTCGCTAAAAATAATTAATACGTTATGCATGACGTAACTGTACGATGGGCTAATCACCTAAAGTACTAGCAACGGTAGTTTACCTTCTTTGTGATTGTAAACAAACCAAGTAATGTATTGTTTTGCGCTAGGATCACTACCGTTAAAACTAAATGTGTTCATGATCTATATGACCCCTCAGCACAATTTCAAAACTTTTGCTCTTGTGAGTGGTGTATTGGGTAGCATGTGATATATGTGAAAGGTGTAAGGTGCACGGTGTAAGCTGTAAGGTGAATTTCGGGGACGAAATTCTTATAAGGAGGGGTGAATGTGACAACCCGAGAATTTTGACAATTTATTAAAATCTTAAATGATTGATTTAAGGTCAAATATTAGACCTAGACAGAAAATAAGTGTATGCGTTTGATATTATTGGGATGGAATTTTGAGGATTTCAAAATTCTGTGAAGGATATAAGTGAATTATTCAGGATTAAGGCTTTATGTGATTAAATTCTGTGAATAGGGATATGTATGTGTTCTGAATGTGGATAAGGGTCAAGGGTTGACCAGATAAAGAATATATGTGTTAAACCCTAATCGTATATTAAGAACGACAACGTTCAGTTAGAAAACCCTAACGTCTGATAAGAAACCCTAGAAATCGGTTCTAAAAACCCTAGTTTTAGTTATGGGAGTCTGAAACCCTAATTCAGATATTGAAAACCCTAGATTGGGAATGCAATGTTATGTACAAGGTTAAACGTCATTAATATTAAATTAATTAAGGAAAAACCCTAATGAATTATCTAAAATCTTAATTGATTATTTGAAAACCCTAATACCAGATCTGAAAACCCTAATTTCAGATTCTAATAAAATGAAACCCTAATCTGGGAATATAACGGAGAATAATAATGCTTTAGTGCTATTAATTAAGTACTAATTAGGGTAAAGGTTAATTAATTAGCAAACCCTAATTTCCAATTTTTGGAACCCAAATTATTCCGTCAGAAACCCTAATGATCAATTATGGATTTAATTGCTAAAATTAGCAATGTTAATTAGGAGATATATATCCTAATTGTCAAGTTATTAGAAACCCTAATCTAATTAGGAAATCTAATTTCTAAAATTGAAATATTATTTTTCTATTTAAAACCCTAAAATGTGGTTTTGAAACCTAATGTACAAATTTGACCCTAAGTGCTTAATTAGCAATTTTAATTAGGATAAATTGGTTCTAATTAGCAAAGATTGATTTATAACTAGGAGATTATGATATAATTAGGAAGGCCTAATTATAAATTTGAAATCAAAATTATCTATTTTTAAATTCTAATTAGAAAAATTTTGTAAAGTTCAAGTAGCTAAATTTTTTTAAAGGGTCAAACCCTAAACTCTCAATGATCCAAACCCTAACCCTAAGGGTTTGCAACACATGGAAAATCTAGAAATAAAAGGGAAATGTCCAAAGTACCCTTATGTCACATTCTTTAAATTGGTGGAGTGCATATCTTACAATACTTTGGGTTGGTGAACAACCCTAGTCTAAACCTAGCCTTAGCATGTGTTTACCAACAACTCCCATCAGCCAATTTTGACAGCCACTAGCAACAATAGATTAAAATATCTCTTAAATATGGCATATTAGTGAGAGAGAGCTCACTTTATATTTTCATTCTTGGCCAACCTTGTCTCTCTCATCCATTTAGAAATTTTAGAGTGAGAGGGAGTGAGAAGTTAGATCATGATCATCTTGTAGCAAGCTAAGGATCAGATCAATGTCAGAAATCATGGATCAAAGCTCAAAGTGGTATAAACCCTAAATTTTTGAAATCTTTAGAGTTTATGTTATTTGTTGTAATTGATTGGTTAAACATGTGTAATAAGGTGTCAAATGATGATCTGGGTTGTCAAAACACAAACTCATAACATTAAAGTGCTCGATTTTAAAGATTTCTCAAATTTGGAAATCTGGAAATTTAAGTCCTGACAGCCATATGTCAGGGCCTCTAGATCTTTATTTGTTAATGTTTTGTTGTGTTGTAAGTTATATATCTGTAGTATCCCATGTAGGCTTCAATCTGGAACTGGAATCGTGATCATACCATGTCTAGATCTCCAGATACAAGTGGTCAAACTGCGTTGACCGAGCACGACTTCTGGAAATCTGGGCAACCCAGCAACCCAGAAAGTCTGACATGCAATTTGGTTGCCTTAGATCTTGCTACTTGTAATGCTTTAGACCATGTTGTTGTTATATGTAAGTAGGTGGACATGTAAGATACCCAGTCATGCCTCTATAACTCTCAGAACCATAACAGGATCAAATTTATGAAGGGTCAAACCTGCGTTGACCATCACGACAGATGAAGATTCTGGGTAACCCAGATCTTCATACGCCGAGTCTCGGACATGTAGTTTGACTAGATAAAATCTTTATTTTGTGTTGTTGTTAGTTCGATATAATGACTTGTTGTTGTACCCTGCCATGTGGTTTCCAAGATAGAACCTTTAGATCACACTAAGAATGCTCAGACTGAAAGTTACAAGGAATCAAAGTAGGTACCTAAGGCTGTTCTTCAAATCCGAAAAACCCAGAATTTGAAGAACAGGTCTGACAACGACTTCTACAGCTTAGATCTCACGACTGTGTTATAATTTGGCCAGGGAACTTGTTTAACGTTGTAGTACTACATTAATACTACAAGATTAACTCAATTACAAGCCCAGAATACATTAGGAACTTAGATAACATCATGGTCAAACGTGCTGGCCGGTTAACTGACATGAAGGCTCAAGAAAACCTCAAGAACACCATTAGCGACGGATTCGTCGCCAGAAACCCCTATAGCGACACTTAATTTCGGAAATTAATTAAATTAATTAAATAAATAGAAAAAAATAGTTTTTAATTATTAAAAATACATAATAAATTATGAAAAATTATTTTAAAGCTTGAAAAATAGTTTTTAATTATTTTGGATATATTTCAAAAATATTTAGTATTTTTGGAATATAAATGGTATTTATTTATTTAATATTAATATTAAATAAATGATTTAAAATAGTTTTAATTCATGAAAAATAATATTATGATAAAAGAAAATATTTTAAGTTATTTTCCATAACTTTTGATATTTTGTGATGAAATTCATTAATTAATCAATATTAATGATAATTAGTTTATTTAATAAATATATTAAATAAATTATGAAAAAATAGAATTAATGATTTAAAAATCATATAAAAATTATTTAAGTGTTATAAAAATATTTTAAGTTATAAAATATAACTTTTGATATTTAGTCATGAAAATATTAATATTTTAATATTAATATTAATTATCGGATAATGGATTTAACTGTTTAAAAATCATATGATTATGATTTTAAGGTATTAAAAATATTTTGAAATATTATAATTATATTATAATATTATGTAATGATTTTCGTTAATATTATATAATAAATAAATATTAATGATTAAGTAATTATGTGGTATTTAATTTATTTAATTACGGTTTTAATGATTGAAAATGGTGATAAATGGTAATAATTATCCGAAAATTATTACGAGCCTAGGAAAAATGTTTTGTCTGATAAGAAATTATCTGTGATAATTGTTAAGCGTTTAAGCAGAGTTTAATTGAACTTAAACTCGAGTATTGTTCGACTAGACCTTCGGGATGATAGAATTGTGTCGGTTTCAAGTCAGACTGAAATAGTTTGACCTGATACTAAGTCTTATGTGTTGTAAAGACTGATAGGGTTATGTGCTATGTGTTTAGGTTATTATGTGTATAAATATAACAATATTATACTGTGATGATATTATTCTAATATTGGAGATCTATATTATTAATATTAGGTCTTCGGGTAAAGCGTTATAAATTGCGTTACGGTAATCAACGGTTCAGGCAAGTTTTCTTTGTACTTAACTCTAATAAGAGTGTTTTATTCAAGCTTATGGTTAATCATTGCTGATTGCCATGAAAATTGTACTCTGTACATCTTGCATGTATAAGTTAGGTATGAAAGGCTGATCACCTTCATCACCAGTTGGTTCAGAAATGTTTGTTCATGTTTAAAACTTGTTCAGTCAAAAGTTTGTTCGTGATAATTCTCAACTATATTGATGAATTATAGCAAGCTCATTATTCATACTCTTCAATCATGATATATCGTTATATTGTTGTATGTAAACTTGCTGGGCAACTTTTATGCTCACCTTTGCTATATCATGATAAAACATTGCAGATAAGGCGAATGCGTTCGGATACAGGAAAAGATAATGCCAAGTCCGGCTTGGGATAAAATGTGCGGCTAGTTTGTAATAGTATACTTTGATAAATATTGTTGTGTGATAAATAATTTATGAATTATGTATTAAGTTAAGGTTACTCGACCTTGGGGAATAGTGTGTAATGTATTGTATAAACAATTTATGTTTATATCTTCCGCTAATAGTGATAGTAATAGTGTACCGAATCCGCGGCGATTTGGGGCCCGGATTCGGGGCTGCTACAGTTGGTATCAGAGCTGTTGGTTATGAAGCTTAGGTAGGAATACCTGAGACCAATAACCGCAGTGATTAGGATAAGACTAACTCACATAGAGTTAGTTGGTCGGTAAGATTCAAAGATGAATCTCGGCGAGTGTAAAGACACAGAGTTCCCTAACTCTGATAATAAAGTGGAACAGTAACGACAAATAGATCGAGTCTAAAATACTGAAAGTGCAGGGATAGGAGATCGTAAAACAAAACGATCATAGTGCATGGAATTGAATCGTAATATATACGATAAGATCACCCCGTGATCTGATAAAGGTTATGATATGGGAAAATGAATCAATCTTATGATTAAAAAGTTTACAGCAAGATGCTGTGTGTAAGTTGTACTATGAAATTGTACTATGAAAACTCATAAAAGAGTTATGGATTATGAATACGAATTGAATTCGTATTGAAAAAGGGGGGTTAAGATTAGGTGGGGATTTCAATGAGGACTCTTGTCAGCAACAGAGTTGTATGATTTCTTGTATGGGCGGGGAATTGTACTTGGTGTAAAAACTACTCAGTTGGTGACATTGGTAATAATTGAAATGTTGTGTCACGCTAGTTGTTATATATAGATAAATAGGTCATAGGTAGAGAATATAGGATTAAGTACGAGTTCTTAGAACTCATACTTATGTGACATTCTTGACTTATAGTTTTATGAAATGTTTATGAGCCCCTCAGCGAACGGACGCCAAAGGTCAGACTAGGGTAAGTTCGTAAACTCATATAATTGTGGTCAGGTTATGAACTCATAAGTGTGGTTTTATGAACTGGGTATAGTTGTGTATGAATGGAGTGTTAAGGATAATAGGAACAGATAGATTATTAAGCAAATGATCATTAGTGGAGACTTAGGTTTTCCTAAACTCCTAGCTATGCTAAACTTCAAAATGATTGACATCAAGCTAAAAACGCACTATGTGCCTTTTAAAAAAATGTAGACTCGTAATCATTTTTGAAACGGTTTAAAGTACTGTCTATGCTACTTATTTCGGCTAGACGCAAATGATTTGAAATATCAAAAAATAATTGTTTTTATTTATCACTTATGTACCATGTAACCTGGTGCAGAGATGATAAAAATGATGGAGTCATCAATGCAGTATTACTTAGTGTGAATTAAACCTAAAGTCACTATTCCACTATGGTATGATGTAGCATGACAAAATCACCAAATGACGAAATCCTCAACGGACTGTAAATACAGTTCGGCATCATGACGTCATTCTCAAAAATATTTTCAAAAATTTTATTTGCCAACGGGGTTTGGCTACACCTAAATAATTCGATTGAATTGAGTTATTGATATGAGTCTATGCTATTTGATTCAGCTAGACTAATGTTATAAAAACTCCAAATGTTTATTGAAAGAAATTTCCCGGACTAAATTGTTTTGGTGCGGAATCCAATGATAAGACTGAGGTGAACGATAATGTTTGGATAAATAATCCAATTTAGTAGCGTAAATATTCGCTAAAAATAATTAATACGTTATGCATGACGTAACTGTACGATGGGCTAATCACCTAAAGTACTAGTAACGGTAGTTTACCTTCTTTGTGATTGTAAACAAACCAAGTAATGTATTGTTTTGCGCTAGGATCACTACCGTTAAAACTAAATGTGTTCATGGTCTATATGACCCCTCAGCACAATTTCAAAACTTTTGCTCTTGTGAGTGGTGTATTGGGTAGCATGTGATATATGTGAAAGGTGTAAGGTGCACGGTGTAAGCTGTAAGGTGAATTTCGGGGACGAAATTCTTATAAGGAGGGGTGAATGTGACAACCCGAGAATTTTGACAATTTATTAAAATCTTAAATGATTGATTTAAGGTCAAATATTAGACCTAGACAGAAAATAAGTGTATGCGTTTGATATTATTGGGATGGAATTTTGAGGATTTCAAAATTCTGTGAAGGATATAAGTGAATTATTCAGGATTAAGGCTTTATGTGATTAAATTCTGTGAATAGGGATATGTATGTGTTCTGAATGTGGATAAGGGTCAAGGGTTGACCAGATAAAGAATATATGTGTTAAACCCTAATCGTATATTAAGAACGACAACGTTCAGTTAGAAAACCCTAACGTCTGATAAGAAACCCTAGAAATCGGTTCTAGAAACCCTAGTTTTAGTTCTGGGAGTCCGAAACCCTAATTCAGATATTGAAAACCCTAGATTGGGAATGCAATGTTATGTACAAGGTTAAACGTCATTAATATTAAATTAATTAAGGAAAAACCCTAATGAATTATCTAAAATCTTAATTGATTATTTGAAAACCCTAATACCAGATCTGAAAACCCTAATTTCAGATTCTAATAAAATGAAACCCTAATCTGGGAATATAACGGAGAATTATAATGCTTTAGTGCTATTAATTAAGTACTAATTAGGGTAAAGGTTAATTAATTAGCAAACCCTAATTTCCAATTTTTGGAACCCAAATTATTCCGTCAGAAACCCTAATGATCAATTATGGATTTAATTGCTAAAATTAGCAATGTTAATTAGGAGATATATATCCTAATTGTCAAGTTATTAGAAACCCTAATCTAATTAGGAAATCTAATTTCTAAAATTGAAATATTATTTTTCTATTTAAAACCCTAAAATGTGGTTTTGAAACCTAATGTACAAATTTGACCCTAAGTGCTTAATTAGCAATTTTAATTAGGATAAATTTGTCCTAATTAGCAAAGATTGATTTATAACTAGGAGATTATGATATAATTAGGAAGCCCTAATTATAAATTTGAAATTAAAATTTTCTATTTTTAATTCTAATTAGAAAAATTTTGTAAAGTTCAAGTTGCTAAATTTTTTTAAAGGGTCAAACCCTAAACTCTCAATGATCCAAACCCTAACCCTAAGGGTTTGCAACACATGGAAAATCTAGAAATAAAAGGGAAATGTCCAAAGTACCCTTATGTCACATTCTTTAAATTGGTGGAGTGCATATCTTACAATACTTTGGGTTGGTGAACAACCCTAGTCTAAACCTAGCCTTAGCATGTGTTTACCAACAACTCCCATCAGCCAATTTTGACAGCCACTAGCAACAATAGATTAAAATATCTCTTAAATATGGCATATTAGTGAGAGAGAGCTCACTTTATATTTTCATTCTTGGCCAACCTTGTCTCTCTCATCCATTTAGAAATTTTAGAGTGAGAGGGAGTGAGAAGTTAGATCATGATCATCTTGTAGCAAGCTAAGGATCAGATCAATGTCAGAAATCATGGATCAAAGCTCAAAGTGGTATAAACCCTAAATTTTTGAAATCTTTAGAGTTTATGTTATTTGTTGTAATTGATTGGTTAAACATGTGTAATAAGGTGTCAAATGATGATCTGGGTTGTCAAAACACAAACTCATAACATTAAAGTGCTCGATTTTAAAGATTTCTCAAATTTGGAAATCTGGAAATTTAAGTCCTGACAGCCATATGTCAGGGCCTCTAGATCTTTATTTGTTAATGTTTTGTTGTGTTGTAAGTTATATATCTGTAGTATCCCATGTAGGCTTCAATCTGGAACTGGAATCGTGATCATACCATGTCTAGATCTCCAGATACAAGCGGTCAAACTGCGTTGACCGAGCACGACTTCTGGAAATCTGGGCAACCCAGAAACCCAGAAAGTCTGACATGCAATTTGGTTGCCTTAGATCTTGCTACTTGTAATGATTTAGACCATGTTGTTGTTATATGTAAGTAGGTGGACATGTAAGATACCCAGTCATGCCTCTATAACTCTCAGAACCATAACAGGATCAAATTTATGAAGGGTCAAACCTGCGTTGACCATCACGACAGATGAAGATTCTGGGTAACCCAGATCTTCATACGCCGAGTCTCGGACATGTAGTTTGACTAGATAAAATCTTTATTTTGTGTTGTTGTTAGTTCGATATAATGACTTGTTGTTGTACCCTGCCATGTGGTTTCCAAGATAGAACCTTTAGATCACACTAAGAATGCTCAGACTGAAAGTTACAAGGAATCAAAGTAGGTACCTAAGGCTGTTCTTCAAATCCGGAAAACCCAGAATTTGAAGAACAGGTCTGACAACGACTTCTACAGCTTAGATCTCATGACTGTGTTATAATTTGGCCAGGGAACTTGTTTAACGTTGTAGTACTACATTAATACTACAAGATTAACTCAATTACAAGCCCAGAATACATTAGGAACTTAGATAACATCATGGTCAAACGTGCTGGCCGGTTAACTGACATGAAGGCTCAAGAAAACCTCAAGAACACCATTAGCGACGGATTCGTCGCCAGAAACCCCTATAGCGACACTTAATTTCGGAAATTAATTAAATTAATTAAATAAATAGAAAAAAATAGTTTTTAATTATTAAAAATACATAATAAATTATGAAAAATTATTTTAAAGCTTGAAAAATAGTTTTTAATTATTTTGGATATATTTCAAAAATATTTAGTATTTTTGGAACATAAATGGTATTTATTTATTTAATATTAATATTAAATAAATGATTTAAAATAGTTTTAATTCATGAAAAATCATGAAAAATAATATTATGATAAAAGAAAATATTTTAAGTTATTTTCCATAACTTTTGATATTTTGTGATGAAATTCATTAATTAATCAATATTAATGATAATTAGTTTATTTAATAAATATATTAAATAAATTATGGAAAAATAGAATTAATGATTTAAAAATCATATAAAAATGATTTAAGTGTTATAAAAATATTTTAAGTTATAAAATATAACTTTTGATATTTAGTCATGAAAATATTAATATTTTAATATTAATATTAATTATCAAATAATGGATTTAAGTGTTTAAAAATCATATGATTATGATTTTAAGGTATTAAAAATATTTTGAAATATTATAATTATATTATAATATTATGTAATGATTTTCATTAATATTTTATAATAAATAAATATTAATGATTAAGTAATTATGTGGTATTTAATTTATTTAAATACGATTTTAATGTTTGAAAATGGTGATAAATGGTAATAATTATCCGAAAATTATTACGAGCCTAGGAAAAATGTTTTGTCTGATAAGAAATTATTTGTGATAATTGTTAAGCGTTTAAGCAGAGTTTAATTGAACTTAAACTCGAGTATTGTCCGACTAGACCTTCGGGATGATAGAATTGTGTCGGTTTCAAGTCAGACTGAAATAGTTTGACCTGATACTAAGTCTTATGTGTTGTAAAGACTGATAGGGTTATGTGCTATGTGTTTAGGTTATTATGTGTATAAATATAACAGTATTATACTGTGATGATATTATTCTAATATTGGAGATCTATATTATTAATATTAGGTCTTCGGGTAAAGCGTTATAAATTGCGTTGCGGCAATCAACGGTTCAGGCAAGTTTTCTTTGTACTTAACTCTAATAAGAGTGTTTTATTCAAGCTTATGGTTAATCATTGCTGATTGCCATGAAAATTGTACTCTGTACATCTTGCATGTATAAGTTAGGTATGAAAGGCTGATCACCTTCATTACCAGTTGGTTCAAAAATGTTTGTTCATGTTTAAAACTTGTTCAGTCAAAAGTTTGTTCGTGATAATTCTCAACTATATTGATGAATTATAGCAAGCTCATTATTCATACTCTTCAATCATGATATATCGTTATATTGTTGTATGTAAACTTGCTAGGCAACTTTCATGCTCACCCTTGCTATATCATGATAAAACATTGCAGATAAGGCGAATGCGTTCGGATACAGGAAAAGATAATGCCAAGTCCGGCTTGGGATAAAATGTGCGGCTAGTTTGTAATAATATACTTTGATAAATATTGTTGTGTGATAAATAATTTATGAATTGTGTATTAAGTTAAGGTTACTCAACCTTGGGGAATAGTGTGTAATGTATTGTATAAACAATTTATGTTTATATCTTCTGCTAATAGTGATAGTAATAGTGTACCGAATCCGCGACAATTTGGGGCCCGGATTCGGGGCTGCTACAAATCGCATCGTATCCTTTCTGAGTTATTGGAAGACCTACCACAAAATCCATTGTGATATGCTCCTATTTCTATTCCAGTATCTCCAATGGTTGAAGTAACCCGTTTGGTCTTTGATGCTCAGCCTTGACTCTCTGACATGTCAAGCACTTTGCAACGCATTCTGCAACGTCTCTTTTCATATTTGGCCACCAAAAATGTCGCCGCAAATCTTGATACATCTTCGTACTTCCTGGATGAATTGAATATCTCGACTTATGAGCTTCGATCAAGATTTCTTCTTTAATCTCTGGTACTGCTGAAATCCATATTTGTCCTTCAAATCTCAGCATTCCATCGGTATCAATCCTGTATTTCACCTCTTTTCCCTCAACCACACTTTCTCTGATTTTTCTGCATTCCTCATCCTGCAGTTGAGCGTTCTTCACTTTGTCAACCAAAGTAGGACTGGATTCCATCTGGTAACATCTTTCATCGGATTCTCTTGGAAATTTGATTTCCAACTCTAACCTTGACATTGATGTAATAAGCTCCTCCTTATCAGTTAACAACATCAACTTTTCTCTGCCTTTCCTACACAAGGCATCTGCAACCACGTTTGCTTTACCTGGATGATAAAAGATCTCACAATCATAATCCTTTATCAGTTCCATCCATCTTCTTTGACGCATGTTCAGGTACTTCTATGTGAAAATATACTTCAGACTTTTATGGTGTGTGTAAATCTCACATTTCTCTCCGTAGAGATAGTGTCTCCATATCTTCAGAGTAAACACAACCACCGCCAACTATAAATCATGAGTCGGATACCCCTTTTTCATATTCTTTCAATTGTCTTGATGCATATGCGATGACTTTACCGTTTTGCATAAGGACACCCTAATCCCTTGTGTGAAGCATCACTATACACCACAAAATTTCCTGTATTATCTTGTAATGACAACACAGGTGCCATACTTAGCTTCTTTTTCAATTATTGGAAACTTTCTTCACACTTCTCCGTCCAAACAAATTTTTCAGATTTCCTCGTTACATTTGTTAACGGAGTGGCAATCTTGGAAAAATCCTGGATAAACTGTCTGTAATTCCCTGCTAATCCCAAGAAACTTCTCAATTCTGATGGAGTTCTCGGTTGTTCCCAATTTATCACAACATCAATCTTTGATGGATCCACTAAAATTCCATCCTTGTCAATAACGTGCCCAAGAAATTTTACACATTCTAACCAAAATTCACATTTAGAGAATTTTGCATACAACTTTTCTTTTCTTAGCATCTCCAGCGTTAGACGTAAATGTTCCACATGTTCCTCTTGAGTTTTAGAGTACACCAGAATATCGTCGATAAACACCACCATAAACTTGTCCAAAAATGGTTTAAACACCCTGTTCATCAAATCCATGAATGTTGTAGGGGCGTTTGTCAAACCAAAAGACATCACCAAAAACTCGTAATTTCCATACCGAGTTTGGAATGTCGTCTTCCGTACATCCTCCTTCCTTACTTTTAGTTGATGATACCCACTTCTCAAATCTATTTTCGAGAAATATCTAGCACTCTTCAATTAATCAAGTAAGTCATCTATTCTCGGCAAAGGATATTTGTTCTTAATAGTGACTTTGTTTAACTCTCTATAATCAATGCAAAGACGCATTGACCCATCCTTTTTCTTTACGAATAACACCGATGCTCCCCATGGTGACACACTCGACTGAATGTATTTCTTGTCCAACAGCTCCTGTAGTTGTACCATGAGTTCTTTCATCTCCACCAGAGCCATTCTGTACGGGGCTTTCGATATCGTAGCGGTTCCCGGTGCTAAGTCGATCACGAACTCGATTTCTCTGTCAGGCGGAAGTCCTGGAAAATCCTCCAAAAATACGTCCACAAATTCCCTAACCACTGGTATTTCTTCCAGTTTCGCACCCTTCTTCTGAGTATCGACTATGTAAGCTAAATAACCCACACAGCCCTGACTCAACAACTTCTTGGCCTGCATAATCGTCAGACACCTCATTTGTCTATGCAATTTGCTACCATTGAATACTACCTTTGACGGAGTCATAAGGTTTACACATTTCTTTTGGCAATCAATTATCGCTCCATAATTGAACAACCAATAAATTCTCAAAATAACGTCAAACTCTCCTAGTCTGATCGGAATCAAATCTACCATCAAAATATTTCCCTTAATGTTCACCCTACAGTTCTTGTATACGAACCTAACAAGAACTACTTCCTTATTCACAATTTCTATGTTTAAAGGGAAATTCAATTCTTCACTGGGCAATCCTAATCTCATAGCAAATTCATCAGATATAAATGAACAAGTAGCACCAGAATCAAATAATACATAAGTATCAATATCATTGATCAGGATAATACCTGACACCACATCCTTTGATTGTACAACATCTTGCACAGTCATGTTGAAGGTTCTGGCTGTAGGCTTATTTATTGTTGTTGGTCCCACAATAGCCAACGCACCTCCAATAGCATTTCCCTTGCTCCCATTTGTTTCCCCAGATCTCTTCTTAGGGCATTCACGAGCAAAGTGATCCTTGGATCCGCACGTGAAACACACATTCTTCTTAGCTTGAGTGCAATTTGGGGTGATGTGACCCTCCTGACCATAATTGAAGCATACTTGTTTCCCCAGTAGACACACTCCCTTATGAAACTTTCCACACATAGCACATGGTTCGAACTTCTTATTTTGCTGGTTTCTTTGCTGATTTCCAGCTCCTCCATTTCCATTCCACTTCCTCTTCAGGTTGTTGCCATTACTACCGTTACCACTACTCTTAGCTTCACCTTCAGTTTTCTTCTTTCTCTGCTCTTGATTATGCTTTGTTATTGCCTCGCCTCCACTTTCAGCGAGAATTTCCTTCTCCATCACTGCTGTAAATGTCTTCAATTGGAACAGGGAGACCCAACTGTACAACCAGGGTTTCAGTCCTTGCTCAAACCTCTTCGTCATGCGCTCATCTATGCTGACCTGATATGGCGCAAACCTTGCCAACTCGTTGAACTTTGCGGCATATTCTGACACCGACATTGTTCCTTGCTTCAACTCCAAAAACTGGACCTCTAGCTGACTCTTTGAACTCTCAGGGAAATAAGTCTCAAAGAACAGCTCCTTAAACCTATCCCAGGTCATTACTCCTGGTCTTTCCCGAGTCTTGTTGGTCTGCCACCAAAAAATAGCCTCCTCCTTCAACATAAACGTTGCGAAAGCAGTGTTCTGATTCTCCTCTACCCTAGCAATATCAAAAGCCTTCTCGATTTCCATAATCCAAGTCTGTGCTTCAACTGGATTCATGGATCCACAGAATTCTGGTGGTCCAACCGTCTTGAAGTCCTTAAACGTAGCACCTTGGTTCTGAGGTTGATTTTGCGGTTGATTTTGCAGTGCACCGGTTAATAACGTCACCAACTACCGAACGGAGTTAGTTTTAGCATTATCGTTGTTGGTTCCTTCGGTGGTTCGCTGACGGGGTGGTTGACGTCTTGGAGGCATTTTCTGTTAAAAAGAATACATTCCTTAGATTATTGCTCAACTCTTTTCAAGTAATTTCTACTTAACTTGCCCCCATAAAGTAATCACTTCATAACACATAACACTTTGGATAAAAGAAAATAATATCTTTTATTCAAAACTTCTTTGAAAACATCATATCAATAGCATCACTGCTATTTACATTATTTTCCTGAACTACTAAAGTTTCAGGACACAATCATCATATCCCATAGGTTGCATAACACTTGGGATTAACAAATTATTTATCATAACATAACTCAAGTACACTCCCTACGATGTCCTATTAAGATATTGCAAAGCCTTACGACGCTCTTCTTTCATCACTCGGAACATGGTTCAACGGTCCAGTATAAACGAGGGTAGCGTCTCGAACTGAATTGGATAACCCATGACCCGATCTTGAGCTCGATTGATCGCGATGTTGAACACGTTATCTATTTCTTCCATCTTTCTTCTCTTTGCTTGTGTGTCTCCCTTTTCTATTTCAGCTTGTTGATAAGCTTCACTGTACGCGTCTTCGGCTCTTGCCCTTTTTGCAGATTCTTCTCTCAACTTGCTCTTCAACTCTGCAACCTCTGCTCTCATTTGTTCTTTCTCTTCTTCAGTGTGAACCAGCTTCTCTTCAACATTCTTCAGTCGTTCTTCTCGATCCTGAAGCTCGTCGTCCTTTTGTGCCAACAAAGTCTGTTGTTCAGCTACTATCTCTTGCAATTCCTCAATAGTATCTTGAAGTTCCACGTTGCGGTCATGCACCTCATCGTATATACGGCCAGCTATCGAGTTAAGTGGAATCCTTTCCTCCTCGTCCTCTTCATCCGTCTGCGGCAGCTCCATGGGATCTTCCTCATCTGTTTCTACATCATCATCATCATCATCATCATCCTCGGCCACTGCGAGTAATGGAGCTGACTCTCGTGGAAGCAGTTGTTCCCAAACCACTTGAATATCATGAGATTCCTCCTCTCTAGTCATCTGAGGTCCTTCCTCCCTAGCCTGACTGGATTCTCCGACATTAGTCATCCTGACAACAAGATTTTAAGTTATAGTTATTAATCATTACTACTCGAATCGTGCACATAAGTTGTAATCACATAAGCACATAAGTGTTTTATTACTTTCTCCTTGAAACTCGATAATAGTTTATCATCACTATTTTCTCGAAGGTTACTTCCTAAGGCTTTCCCCCCACCTAAGGTTCATAACCTAAAGCTTTGATACCAACCTATGACACCCCCAAATCCAGGTACTTCATTCCCACAGGATCTGGTGTTCACTTAATCAAACATTCATATCTAACTACCCAATCACAATAAACTGGATAAATAAAACCTTTCCCATTAAAGGGTTACATAATAAAATCTCCCAGGTTATCTAACCTTTAATTACAATCATTCAAATGCAGAAATAAATAAACTTCATTAAAACCAAGTCTAAGATCATCATAATAAAATTCTAAAGTAAAAATTACAAGTCTTCATCACTTGCACATTTTTCCCTTTCCTTTGCTAGACAAAGGTTCATCTACCTTCTCTTCTTTAGCTGCAATGAGTTTTAAAATATGCAAGAGTGAGCAAAACAATTGCTCACTGGATACAATATGAAATCAACAGGAGTATAATAATAATAACTGCCAATAATAGGCTCATCAACAATGAATAGTACTCTATCATCAATAATCAGAAACTGACATCCAAAATGAGGAATAAATATAACTGAGGGTCATAAGACCATGAACTATGTCCACAGTTGCGAGTAATCCTTCAATTCCAACTTTAACAGTCATAAGACTATAAGGACACCTCGTACTTAGGGGGATCGGCCCTTCGTACCATGTATTGTGCACAAACATTTAACGCTACCCGTAAGTTAACTCCTAATCATAACATTAGGGTTGTTCATCTCAGTATTTAGAGTACAAGACCGCACCATAGGAAGTTTGGTTTGGATAAGCTTTCAGGGTAATTTGGAATTCAACGAACATCAACTAAGGATTAGTTGAATGAAACCAAGAACATTTCAATATAGAATAATCGTGATTGAATCAATCTTAGTAAACTAAAGTCATGCTTTAGGAATAATCTAAGAGCATACAATTTAAATAACTATAACACCTTGCTTGAACAATACTAAACCAAGGTTAATTAGAATTGAATACTAAGCATGCATAACAATTTGATCGATAAAAATGTTCAACATTAGAATATATAAATTTCCATGCTAAACAACACGTTAAATACAAGAATAACTTGCTCAAGAATAACTTACATCATTATATCATAATCGAATTGAAAACCATAATTAGTTCAACAAGATAAAGAATTAGAAAAACTTGCTCAAAGAAAATTTAAGCGATTGCACAATTCTAAAAGTATAGTTAAAGAACTTGCTCAATGTAAAAAGAGAGTTTAGAAAACTTTCCTTGCTCGTAGGCTAAACCAAATCAATACGAATCACAATATCCTATAAACATATGTCATCATGACATAATTAGTCATTACCATCTTACAAACATAACTAAGTACGTTCATCATTTAAAATTGAATTTTTAATCACATAACCGAGTTATATCACAAGTTAATCATTAATAACATACTTATTCATAGTATAGATATACTAAAATCAACATTTAGCAGTCCTATTATCATCACATAACTTTTCTTAAAATTTCGTGTACAAAAAGTACAATGTCAGACCATTCTGCTAACTTGCGCTGCGGCGCCACAGTTTACACTGTGGGTCGCACTGCGGCGTGGTCATGGCACAACGGTGCGCAGATCAAGGCTACAACGCCACGCTATGGCGTAAGAATGGCGCTGCGGTACCACAAAGGTACTGCAAGTTCGCGTCGCGGCGCCGAATTGCAGACCTCGACAGACAGCCTCGGCAACAGCACAGAAAAAGCCAATTTTTGCCTACAAGCTCATTTCTAACAGACTACTTATCATGTAAATCATATAACAACTTCATGTAAACATATTTCACAAACTCTAAACATGATTCTACCCATACAATCACATAAACAACAAAATTAACACACCAAAATTCACTATTTTTGGCTAAAACTCACTTTTTTATATTTCAATGAAAATCAACACTGCAACTTTTGTTTTTCAACCAAAACCATTAATTCAAAGTGTCTTTATCAATGATTATACATACTCTAACAAATTAAACAATCAATTTATCAACTAAACCACTAATTCACCCTCAATTTCTACTTTAAGCTAAACAATAAATTTTCATAAAAACTCTCTGTAAAAATATTTTTCTTCACAAACATATACATAATACCAGTTTATTGACTATAGCTTATGAAAATCGTTTTAACATCACTAGTATACAATATAAAGCCACATAACAACGACAATTTATCTCTATACAAGGAATTTATAGAGAATTAGAGAAGAGAAAACTAGAATTTTAGAAAACATAAAAGAAAAAGGGTAGGATGAAACCTTGAAGAAGATGATGATGGCTATGTCTTTACTTTACAAGCCTTTCTCCACTCTCTAGCCTTTCTTCCTCTCTTCTCTTCTTCTTCTTCTCTTCTTCTTCCCTTCTTCTTCTTCTTCTTCTTCCCCTGAGTTTTCTTTTCTTCTCTCTCTCTATCTAACGTACTTAACAAATAACGTATATAGAATATAATATATATTGATTATATAATATAAATACAAAACAAATAACTGATATCAGTTATATGAGTTTAAAAAATCAAAAGCCATAAGGCTTGTTTGGTTAACCACTAACAAAATAACCCATTAATCCTAACACCTTGTTTGGTAAAACTCAAATAGATTAAAGACTTAATAGACCTTAGGCCTTGTTTGGCAACATGGAATTAAAACTGCTTTAAGTTATTTTAGTAACTCCTTTATAACAAGGTTATTTGTCACACATCAACTTAATTAAATTAATTCTAAAAGCAATTTATTAAATCCCTTTTTAACACATAAATCAATACCACAAAATTATAATTTTCTATATAATTATAACTTTATTTAATCAACTAACACATCCTTTTAAATATACAAATTCCAATAAAAAGAATAGTAATTCAATTAATCAAAATTCTCCAACTTAATAATCAAATTAAATTAGCAAAATAATTAATTTTCCTTAATTATTTATTTAACAAATAATTAACCACATCAATTCAAATTTGAACAATTATTTATTCAACAATAAACTCATCCATTAAATAATTCAATAAATATTTAATATCACAATTAAAATTCTAGAATGTTACAGATACACGGTAAAGGTTACGTGCTAATTGATTGATAAAGTCCAATAGTATCGAAGGAGATTAATTTAGTATTTAACTGGATTCTCTCGAACCATGTTTAGGTTCTAGTAGATGTACATTATAGTAGTTTATAAGGTGTAATACCTGTTAAGTTGTACTATGTGCTACATAGAGAAATTTGAATCGAGATGTAAAGATTTATATTGAAATTGAATAAAGTGAATCATGGAATAATGTGATTCAGGGATTTGTAATTTATTCGAGTCAAGATATCAGTAAACGATTTATTTTTCAAAGGAGAGTGAAAAAGTTTAAATTATTCTGCATATTTGTATAACATCGAATGTGATGTTAAACAGGAATAGTAAATGACCAATATTTGAAACTTATAATAGTTTGGGGTCATTATACATAGATCCTGGATACGAAAAGAATTTATATTCTAAATTGTAATAAGCAAGGTTATATTCATTTAAGTTATGAATAAAAGATATAATAGCTTGATGATAGTAGTATCGTGGCGGACCAGATTCGAGGTTCGAACGGACCTGGATTTGGGGGCGTCACAGTAACTTAATATGAAATTATAAGATTTGTTTGGTTATGTGTGACAAATGTACCATATAATAGAGGAGTATTAAAATAAATTAAAAAGAAGGATTTTGGGTTTAGCCAAACATGGCCTAGAGACCCTTTGTATTCTATAACTGCTGAGACTATTGGATTATGTAACTGAGGGCTAAGTAAATATACGTAACTTATTTTTCTAAGGTTAAGAACACAGAAGAGAGAAATAGAGAAAGGGAGAGAATTATCTATAATTTGGAAAGAAAATTCTGAGAATCAAAGAAGAGGAAGAAGATTACTCAATCTTCTTAGTTTTGTTTTCTAAGTTCTCTGTAATTGAAGTTCTATGGTTAATTTGTTTCGAAATTAGTTTTATGTGTATTGGGATTACATAATCTGTTATATGTTGTTTATAGATAATTTTTGACGTATCGAATTCATGAAGGCATGTTTGAAAGTGAAGAAATTGAGTTTTATTTATATATATACATTAGGGCTAATTTTGGAATAAAAATTTATGATGAAGTCGAGATATAATCTGAAATTGATGATATATTTTTTTTAGTATGTTGAATTATAAAACAACGTAGTTGGAATGGTGTCAACTGGTTAAGAAACAAATTCGTGGTGTTCAATTTCGCTATGAATTTCAAAAGAAGAAGAAATAATAGAAATAGTGAAATTTAAAGGTTGTAACCTTGATGTTTATGTTGTTTATATGATTAGAAACGTGTTAGAAACATTAGTTTATGTTTCTTTAAATATATTACACCTTGGGTAGGTTGGTATGATTGTTAAAAAGGAGTTTGTAGGCATAATTTGTCTTTCTGTAGTGTTCTACATCAAAAATCACAAAAATGCAGAAAGGACCTCCACCCTGGGGGGGGGGGGAGGGGGTAGTCTGTCTAGCCAAATTTAAAAAAAACTGACTGGACATGTTTTACTAAAACGAGCATAACGTTTTCATACGAACTCCAATTGAGATAATTCAAGATGCTCCGAAACGAGGACGAGTAGACCTACAACTTTTGTTCTTTAAGTTTTTCAATTTGATGTCGTTAACAATGGTCATCTTTACGAGTTTCGTGATTTTGGGGGCAATCAGAGGGCGTTGGGCATGCATGTATGCATGTGTAATGCTTCTGATGATAAAAGATGTTGTTCTAAGTTATAAAAAATGAATGTTAGTAAACATAATGATACTTAACATTAATAAATAATGTATTAGATAAGTTGTAGAAGCATAGTAAGCATACACAAGAGAGACAAATCGGCCGTGCGACGAATAAACGTCGAAACGCCGTGATAAGTGTTAATGAACGTAAAAAGTGTTTTAAGTCAAATGAAATGAATATTATAAAATATGAAATGGGTTTAATATAAAAAAAATAATGATTCCTAGTAAGATTTAAACACTTGAATGAATTTTGAATATTACATAAGTCAAAAAGTTAACACAATCTAATTGAACATTGTGTGGTAATTAACAGGAAGGATTATGAGATGTGGAGTAGAGTTTACATTACAATTAGTATGTGTTGTTATGTGACTAATAGTTGATGTGTATGATTATATAATTGTGTAGGTCATGTGAAGTGCAGATAACTGTAAGCTGTTAAACTGTTATTGGTAAACAACGATCAAGGCATGTTTTTCAGTTCCTATTTGTTATGTAAACTTGATGATGAACTGTTTTAAATATTTGTTGCAAAGAGTATAATGTGTTCTATATATATTGAAGTATGAAACGTTAAAGTCAATTTATGACTACGTTGATTGAATAATTAATGTTGATTGAGTAAGGAACTCAATCTTTATACTTGTTATATGAAATGCAGCATGTATGTTATGTTAGTCTAATGTTTATGAGATATATGTTGAGCATGTTATTATGTGCTATGTGATGCATGGAAACTGTTAGATTTTGCTGGGCTGTTGAGCTCAACCTTGCAAATAACCACTTTTGCAAGTTAAAGATTTAAGGTAAGATTATGTGCTACTTGAAAGATATGAATCAGATGTGATACTTCAAGATTTATATACTTTGGCTGAGTTATTATTATTTGAACCATGTTTAAGGTTCCGAATAATGTATTAATGTTGAATTGTAATATCGTTTTGCGATGTAAACTCTTGTAGTATTACAATGATTCTGAGATATTTAGATGTAAAGGTTGAAAGTTTTGGGAACGAGAATAGTTTGTAATAGAAAATTTTAATTATTCCACAAATTTCAATGGTTGTATTATCGTTTAATGATGTAAAATAAGAGGTTAAATGTATTGTTAACGACCGAAGTTGAGAATTGAATTGTATGAATTTTGGGATCATTACAGTTGGTATCAAAGCTATAGGTTATAAACCTTAGGTAAGAGTACCGTAGGCTATAACCTTAGAGAAGGAAGGTGAAGATAATGAAAGAATAAGCTCAAATAGAGTTTGAATAATAAGAAGTAATTTAAGAAATTTATAAAGAAAAGATTAAAACATGCGTGAGAGGATTCAAAGAAGAATCTCACAGAGTTATAAGGAATATGAATGTGTGGTTACCCAACTCCAATAATAAGGATGTAAGGTAATAATAAATAGACAAAGTCTATAAGAAGAGAATGATAAAGAAGTTAAGAATAAAAGTTATATTTAAGTATGGTACAATTGTATTCTTTAATAGTTGATGTATGGTATCTGGGCTAAACGATTCCTTCATAGAGCGGAGATATATATGAACTAGCTACTTGGAACATAGTTTATTGGTTGTTTGTGGGAAACCACTTAGCGTACCATATTGAGACTATTAGAGACTCGATGTGTACCGAGTATAGAAAGTGGATACGTATGATGAAAATGTGAAACCCGAATGAAATGTTGAGCAATGTAAACGAAGTTAGAAATTCTTAAAGGAAGAATTGTTATATAAATAAGAAAATTCAAAGAAGAATCTTGAAGAGATATAAAGATAAGAAATGGCAATAGCCAAGAAAACGAATACTGTCGCAAATGATGAAAAAGGGAAAGAATGAGGATTGTAAAACAAAACGATCACGAGTTAAGAAAAGAATTTTAAGGGATATGATTATAGAATAAGATCACGATGTGATCTGTTTAAGTTATAAGAGAAAGATGGTCTATAATGTTTGAATAATTATAGATTGATGCTATGAAAATAATGTACTATGATATAGTACGAGATAAACTCACGAGGAGTTATAGATAATGTGATATAAGGAATTCGTATCGAGCAAAGAGCAAGTTAAGAGTAAGATAGAGTTAGGTGGGATTTCAATTGAGGACTCATGTAATGGCTGAGTTGTACAAATCATTGTATGGGCGAGAGTTTTGTGCTTGCACTAAGTTGATCACATTGATAATCATTGGAATGTTGGTGTCACGCTATCAATGTATATGTGGCGAAAAGGTGATTCTTTTTTCATGTGTATGCTTGATAGTTAGAAACTATTAAGATTAGTCAGATATTATTAGGATTAGACACGGTTCTTAAAACTAACGCATATGGTAAGTCTGTGACTCATAATAATATGGTATGTTTTGAACCCCTCAGCGAATGGACACCTATGGTCTGACTAGAACAAGTTCTTAAACTCATATTATTGTGGCAAGTTCCTGGATTTCCAAAGTGTGGTAAGTTTGATGAACTATATTGGGTAGAAAACGGTTATAGTATAGAGAGCATTGATGAAGTTGAAGATTGATAGAATGGTTAAGTAATGAAGTAATGGAGTAAAGATTGAAGTTGATGGATACTTGTATATTCTAAATCTACTAGCTATGCTAGACTTTCGAGATTTATTAACTTCGTGCTGATGGTTGTACTTTTGATTTTTGAAAAAAAAAATGTTGGATCACACTAGTGAACAAAAGAATTTTTAAAAACAGTGTTATTATTCGCATATCTATGCTGTTTATTTCGGCTAGAAAAAAATGATTTTAAAATTTTCAAAATATATTTTAATTATATGTATCGGGTGATATGATAAATGATGGAGTCATCAATGTAATGGAACCTGGTGTTAGATGTGGTCATATGATCGTCAGCCCACTATGGTGAGATGTAGCATGACAACGTCATAATCATGACGCCATAAAAAGATTTTTGGGATTTCTTTAAGATATGAAAATATATATATATATATATATATATATATATATATATATATATATTAATTGATATTCGAATTGTTATAGAAGTCTATGCTATTTGATTCAGCTAGACGAATATTGAAAGATGTTCATGAAATTCAAGCGTTTCTTGAGAAGTTATGACAAACCATATTGTTTTGGTGCGGATTCAGATATTGAAAAGTTGAGATGAAAAACCCTTTTATAGGGGATTACGCGGAGGCGTTTAGATGTTTGTGCACAATACATGGTATGAATGGCTGATCACCCTAAGTACGGGGAGTCCCTACAGTATTCCTGTTAAGGTTAAAGTTGAAAGATTACTTGTAACTGTGGACATAGTTCGTGGTCTTATGACCCTTAGTTACATCTCTAAGAACTGAGAAGAACAACCCTATTAGGGGGGAATTTTTTTTACGCGATGCATTTAGATGTTTTTGCATAATACATCGTACGAATGGCTTAACACCTTAAGTACGGGTGTCCCTATAGTCTAATGACTGTTAAGGTTTAAGTTGAAAGAGTACTTATAACCGTGGACGTAGTTCAAGGTCTTGTGACCCCTCAGCATGATTTGGAATCTTTTAAATTCTTGAGTTATTCATACTACTTCCCAATTATTGAACAATTGTGGAAGAATCTTGTTATTCTGCAAGATAGAACCAAAAAGGAGAGTGTTCCTTAGAAAGAAGTAAGTCGTAGAATGTGACACTGAATGATGAATATATTGAATGAGTGAGAAAAGAAATTTTAAAATGAGAAGGAGATGAGTTATCCAAGAATAATGTAAAACTTTTAATAGAAAAGTTTAATAATTGTAGAAAGATCTTTGTGGAAAGAAAGTGGTTATAGAACCCAATGAATAAATAAAGTAATAACGTAAAATCTATTTTGATAGATTGAATGAATGAAGAGTAATAAATAAAATTTTGAGGACGAAATTCTTAGAAGAAGGGGTGAATATAATGTCCCGAGAGTTTGAGAATCTGGTATATAGTAATGATCCTTAGAGAAGGATAATGAATGGATCAAAGAATATGTAATACTCAAATATAATTGAGCATAAGTAAAGTTTATGAAATAAAAATTACAAGAATTTATTATGAAGAATGGTGGTAGTGGTAATAAATAAAACCTATATTAAGGTAATGTGTTGAAGATATTCAACGATAAATTTTGAAAAGAGATTTGGTGAAAACCGAGTAAGGGGTTTCGTTGATTCCGAGGACGGAATCCTTATAAGGGGGGACAGATGTGACAACCCGAATTTTTATAATTTATTAAAATAGGAATTTAATAATTAAAATTCTTATTATGAGATGTTTTGAGTTTGAGTATGAAATAATATAATTTGATTATTATGCCTAATTGGCAATGGAATTGTTATGAATTAAATTACATAAATATTGAGATTAATTCATTTAAATAAAATAGTGAATTAATGTAAATATATTTATTTTAATAAAATGAGAGGGTAATGTCTTACATATAAATGTAATATTTTAATTTAATTTCATTGTGAATTTTATAAATAGTTAAGATAATTATCGAGTAAAATAAATATTTTGGTTGAGATATTTATTAAATAAAGTAAATATTTAATGGAAATTATTATGGAATAATTTACTCATGTATGATGATATTAAGTAAATTGATGATAAACAATTTTATAATCGGTGCGTATTTAATTACGCTAATGGAATGACAATGCTCTGATTTAATTAAATAATTAAATTAAAGGATGAATGATTTATTAAATAAATTTATTATGTTGATAAGGAGTGATTTAATAAATTAAGTTATTAATAAACACAATGTAACTTAATATGAAATTATAAGATTGGTTTGGTTATGTGTGACAAATGTACCATATAATAGAGGAGTATTAAAATAAATTTTAAAAAAAAGGATTTTGGGTTTAGCCAAACATGGCCTAGAGACCCTTTGTATTCTATAACTGCTGAGAATATTGGATTGTGTGACTGAGGCTAAGTAAATATACGTAACTTATTTTTCTAAGGTTAAGAACATAGAAGAGAGAAATAGAGAAAGGGAGAGAATTCTCTAAAATTTGGGAAGAAAATTCTGAGAATCAAAGAAGAGGAAGAAGATTACTCAAGCTTCTCCAATCATATAGCTAATTAAAGGTAAGGAATCTAGATTAAAGTTTCGAGTTCCTAGTTTTGTTTTCTAAGTTCTCTGTAATTGAATTTTTATGGTTAATTTGTTGAGAAATTAGTTATATGTGTATTGAGATTACATAATCTGTTATATATTGTCTATAGATGATTTTTGAAGTATCGAATTCATGAAAGCATGTTTGAAAATGAAGAAATTTGAGTTTTATTGATATATATACATTAGGCCTTATTTTAGAATCAAAATTTATGATGAAGTCGTAATATAATCTGAAATTGATGAAATAAGTTGTTAGTATGTTGAATTACGAAAACAACGTAGTTAGAATGGTGTCAAATGGTTAAGAAACAAATTCATGGTGTTCAATTTCGCTATGAATTTCAAAAGAAGAAGAAATAATAGAAATAGTGAAATTTAAAGGTTGTAACCTTGATGTTTATGTTGTTTATGTGATTAGAAACGAGTTAGAAATATTAGTTTATGTTTCTGTAAACATATTACACCTTGGGTAGATTGGTATGGTTGTTAGAAAGGAGTTTGTAGGCCTAATTTGGCTTTCTGTAGTGTTCTAGATCAAAAATTACAAAAATACATATGGGACCCCTGGCCCGCCGTCCCGCCCCAGTGGGGGGGGGGGTAGTCTGTCTAGCCAAATTTAGAAAAAAAAAATTGACAGGACATGTTTTACTATAACAAACATAAAGTTTTCATACGAACTCCGATTGAGGTGATTCAAGATGATTCCGAACGAGGTTGAATAGACCTACAAAGTTTGTTCTTTAAATTTTTCATTTGATGTCGGTAACAGTGGTCCAAATGGTCATCTTTAGGACTTTTATGTTTTCAGGGGCAATCGGAGGGCGTCGGGCATGCACGTATGCATGTGTAATGCTTCTGACGATAAAAGATGTTATTCTAAGTTATAAAAAATGAATGTTAGTAAACATAATGATGCTTGACATTAATAAATAATGTATTAGATAAGTTTTAGAAGCATAGTAAGCATACACAAGAGAGACAAATCGGCCGTGCGACGAATAAAAGTCGAAACGACGTGATAAGTGTTAATAAACGTAAAAAGTGTTTTAAGTTAAATGAAATGAATATTATAAAACATGAAATGGGTTGAATATAAACCAATAATGATTCCTAGCAAGATTTAAACACTTGAATGAATTTCGAATATTACATAAGTCAAAAAGTTAACACAATCTAATTAAACATTGTGTGCTAATTAACAGTAAGGATTATGAGATGTGGAGTAGAGTTTACATTACAATTGTTATGTGTTGTTATGTGACTAATAGTTGATGTGTATGATTATATAATTGTGTAGGACACATGAAGTGCAGATAACTGTAAGTTGTTAAATTGTTATTGGTAAACAACGATCAAGGCAAGTCTTTCAGTTCCTATTTGTTATGTAAACTTGATGATGAACTGTTTTAAATATTTGTTGGAAAGAGCATGATGTGTTCTATATATATTGAAAGTATGAAACTTTAAAGTCAACTTAAGACTACGTTGATTGAATAATGAATGTTGATTGAGTAAGGAACTCAATCTTTATACTTGTTATATGAAATGCAACATGTATGTTATGTTAGTCCAATATTTATGAGATATATGTTGAGCATGTTATTATGTGCTATGTGATGCAGGAAAACTATTAGATTTTGCTGGGCTGTCGAGCTCAACCTTGCAAATAACCACTTTTGCATGTTAAAGATTTAAGGTAAGATTATGTGCTACTTGAAAGATATGAATCAGATGTGATACTTGAAGATTTATATACTTTGGCTGAGTTATTATTATTTGAACCATAGTTAAGGTTCCGAATAATGTATTAATGTTGAATTGTAATATCGTTTTGCGATATAAACTCTTGTAGTATTACAATGATTCTGAGATATTTAGATATAAAGGTTGAAAGTTCTGGGAACGAGAATAGTTTGTAATAGAAAATTTTAATTGTAATAGAGAATTTTAATTATTCCGCAAATTTCAATGGTTGTATTATCAGTTTAATGATGTAAAATTAAAGGTTGAATGTATTTTTAACGACCGAAGTCGAGAATTAAATTGTATGAATTTTGGGGTTGTTATAGAGGCCAAGGAAGAGGAAGCAAGTTAATGATTGGTGGACCCGCCTAAACCAACCGATCGACCGCCCAAACCTTTAACATGACCATCCAAGATGCAGTAGCTTCAAAGGACGTAGTGTTAGGTATAATCCCAATCAATGATATAAATGCTTATATATTATTTGATTCGAGTGCCACTAGTTCTTTTATATTTGAAGAATTTTCTAGTAAACTTAGTACACCCTGAGAACGTTTAGAAGATCCTTTGAACATAGAAGTTGCAAATAAGGAAATAATGCATGTAGAATACGCTTATCAAAATTGTCGCGCAAACATTAGAGGACATGAATTTAGCGTAGACTTGATTCCTATTAGATTAGGAGAATTTAACGTAATAATTGGGATGGATTGGTTATATAACCATGCGGTGATAATTGACTATCAGAACAAGTGTGTGAACCTTCAGACTCTGAGTAAGTCTAAAATAGTGTTTTATGGTAGCTCATCGCTTAAGAAATCGTGTTACGTTATGATGATGCAGGACAAAAAATTGTTAAGGAAAGGATGTGTAGGTTATTTAGCTTACATCGTAGATACTCGAAAAAAAGGAGTAGGAATAAAAGATATATCCGTAGTGAATGAATTTCAAGTTGTGTTTTCGGATGATCTGCCTGGTCTTCCGCCAGACAGAGAAATCAAATTTGTAATAAACTTAGCACTGGGAATGACACCGATTTCGAAAGCTCCATATCGTATGGAGCCGGTACAAATGAAGGAATTAATGGTAAAACTTCAAGAGTTATTGGATAAGGGTTAAATTCAACCAAGTGTGTCTCCTTAGGGAGCACCAGTGTTATTCGTGAAGAAAAAGGACTGATCGATGAGGCTCTATATTGATTATCGAGAATTGAACATGTGACGCCCCCAAATTTGGGTATCTTACAACCCGACATATGGTGCTACACGGTACTCATAACTATACAATCATTCCATTGAAAACACAATATAATGAATGTAATTACTATCTTCTTATTACAATCAAAGTGAAATCCTTTCCCAGGTTCATAAATCGATTACATCATTCGTTGTTCGTAAGTATAATACATATAATCATACTAATCTATTACAAGATGGTTAACTATCCATCTTAGCCTTGTCCTAATTTCTCTTAGCATTCTCAGTACACTCGGCTTTAACTGCAATTATATAATTCACGCAAGAAGTGAGCATAACAAGCTCAACAAGTCTAACAAAGAATAATATCAATACCACTTTCGTGAATTATATAAAGAAATCTTCCATAACTGAACAAATAGTCATGAAGTATTATGAAACAATAATACTTAACAATTCATAACATCAATTCCCAAAGTATATAATAGTTTGGGAATTCTAAACCGTTCAAGAGACCATGAACAGTATCTTTCTGTTTTCATACTTGAAAAGGACATCACAGCACTAAGGTTGTACATCCGGCATTACTTACGAGCACTTCTAGGTGATCAGCCTATAGTACTCTATGTTGATCAACATTCATCTGTTAAGTGTATTTACGTTTATGTTTTGGCAAACTCGTGTGCCCATCGAATAATCGATGAAAAATACTTTTGTTTGTTCATAGACAAACCTTACCTTTGAATCTGTACCAAATACTTGGCATAGGATAGCGTTACCATTTCTATATAGAAATATATGAATTCAAATCAATCTATTTCTTACGAATAGTCTAGCCGAGTTAAAACTGGCATTGACCCTTTCTTTAAAATCATTCATGCAATTCAGTGCAATGAATCACAGAAAACTCGACTAACACGAAGGTTTAGACTAGCGTTAAGAAAACTTGCCTTCAAGTGTCTTCAAATAATTTATTCAACTGTTCTTAGCCTTTACAAAATCTACATGATATATTAACATAGCACACAGTAATTAGCTACCAAACAATCAATCACATTGTTTATACCAACTTCTTTCTCTTCTATATCTTATTTGACTGTACTACATTAATAAGTCCCTTCATCCCGGCTTGTTAACGTTCTTACATTACTAAACAAACTCAATCAATGAATCATTGGTGTAGTACCAATGTTGATTGTTGTTCAAGGTTTGTTTATCACTTTGTGTTCTTCGTTTAGCTCTCCCTAAATCATACTTAATTTCCTGACATTATCACTTTGCAAGTGAGTTAAGAATGAGCGTTTACTTATATATTAAGTATGTTTACATTCTACTTATTCATTACCAATCAATTAGAATGATAAAACTAACTTGGTCAACTCTTGCATACAATCGGCGTTGCGGCGCGATTCTTATATGTAACATTGGCGTTGCGGCACCAGTTTACAGTATCTAAACCGTTGTCCCGGCGATGCGTCGTGGAACATAAACCTATAAATGGCATTGCGGTGCCACTCTTCAATAGCCCCTGACACTGTGCATTGCGCTGTGGCGCGACACTTATATCTATGTCTAGCGCTGCGGCGCCAGACCTCAGCCTCAGAAAAATTTTGACAGACAAAAATTTTAGTAAACTTTTAGGCTTCATAACTTCTTCGTTATAAGTCTGATTTGGTCCGTTCAAAAGCCTAAAACTCCCATTTTACATACTCTACGTGTTCATATAAGAATTTTACATTTCCAAATCCGTTAACTCAAATTCTAAGTTCGTTATTAAGCGTTCGTTAAACGTTATTGAGAGTTTAATACTCAGTTTCTTCGTTTTAAGTCGAAATTCAACGATTCCTGGGCCCACGACTCTTAAATACCCTATCTCACATGTTGACATTGAAACCCAACATTTTCAAGTCTCACGACAACTTTCAACTACTAATCCGGAATTTTTACGTTTTCGACGTTTAACGTCTAATTCCTTAAAATTCATCATAACTTCGTTACTAGTATTCTAAATGTCAAATCAAATGGAACACTCCATTGATTTCATATCTACATCCTAACCATGCAAGATGCACATATCTTAATAGTGATGGTGTTCAATTTGTCCATCAACAACCAACTTCATTATTCAATGATTTTTATGGTTTAAACTTACGTAAACCCCTACGATTTACATTTACACATGACTTATAAAGGTTTTACAATTTACAAGCCATCCTTATTCCTCCATAAGAGGCATGCTCCACCAATTTATGATTCTTTATAACAAAGAAATCAAAAGGGATGGAAAACTATTATTAAGGGAATATTACCTTTATGATCTTGGTATTCTTGCTAAAAATTCAAATGAAAAGCTTCAAGGTGAGATGATGGCTTAAGTCTAGCTCTTTCTCTATCTCAATATAAGTTGAATGACTCTTGGAAAACCAAAAATAACCAACTTAAGCTTTTCTTTTATAGGCAAATCAAATGGAGGGCTTTTTGGTCAATTCTCCCTACCTCCTTACTATTCACTACTTCATCACCAAGTAAAATACTTGCTGATCAAGTAGTTTACTTAGCTTTCACACCAAGTGGCCGGCCCACCATGATCTATGGGTCATCCCCATGGGTTGCCCATGGTTTCTACCCATTTGGTGACCCATCGGTTCGATCCACGGTTCGGTTCCTTGGATCTGGCTTAATTAAATATAACGTTGGGCCTTGACTTGGACTTAAACACATAATTCATTGGGCTTGATTAATCAATCACTTGGGCTTGGTATAATCCAAATCCAATTGGATTACACTAAGTCCTAAACTCTAAGTTCATTACCCTAATCGTATTCTACACGTATAATTTACGTATTCTCTTCGTATAATACTAGTACGATAATCATATTGTACTTTGTATTAAATCTTCGTATTATACTCATATACTCAATAGTATCATACTCGTATAACGTACGCATAATTATTATCGTAATTCATTATACGCCTCACATTTCCTTCTCTGAAATCATTCTTCTCAACCCTTAAGTTTTAAGTCCACAGGCGAAAACTTCATTTGCCATAAATGAAATATTAATAGATATTTCATCTTATCATCATATTCTATCATTACGCGTTTCTCAGAATTTTAAAATTAATTCCCGAGCAGAAACGAATGAATAGTGTTTTTACAGAAATTTCTCAAAAAACTTTTAATTAATTCTAGCCATATAGCCAGCTTACTAACCACATTCGCACATTTTAGGTCATAGAACGACCTTCACATAGCTTACTCACATAAATAATCATTTAAATTCATATAATCAAATAAAAATTTAATTCTCATATAAATTGGATTTTCTCGGGCGTTACAGAACATAGTAACAATCAAGAACAAATATCCACTACCGAGGATAGAAGACTTATTTGATCAACTGAAGGGAGCGAAATGTTTCTAGAAAATCGATTTATGGACATGATATCACCAACTGAAAGTGCAGGATTAGGACATACCAAAGACTGTGTTTCGAACCCATTATGAACATTATGAGTTTTTGGTAATGTCATTTGGATTGACAAATGCTCCGGCAACATTCATGGACTTGATGAATCGATTTTTTAAGCCATACTTGGATAAATTTGTGATGGTTTTCATCGACGACATTTTGATCTACTCGAAGACAGAGGAAGAACACGCCGAACATCTGAAGATTATTTTGGAGGCACTACGGAAGGAGAAGATTTATGCGAAATATTCAAAGTGTGAATTTTGGATGAAGAAAGTTCAATTCTTAGGCCACATGGTGTATAAGAATGGAATCCCAGTAGACCCCACAATGGTCGAAGTAATAAGTAATTGGGAACAACCGAAAACACCGACGGAGGTGAGAAGTTTCTTAAGGTTGGCTAGGTACTACCGAAGATTCATTCAAGATTTTTCTAAGATAGCGACTTGGTTGTGTGCTCATGTAACACGGCAAAGTCATTGCCTATGCATCACAATAACTAAAGGATTATGAAAAATGATACCCTACTCACGACTTAGAGTTAGCGGCAGTTGTTTTTGCATTAAAGATATGGAGGCATTATTTGTACGGAGAAAAATATGAGATATACATGGACCACAAAAGTCTGAAATATATCTTCACACATAAGGAGTTAAATATGCATCAGAGGAGGTGGTTAAAATTGATTAAGGATTATGATTGTGATATTCTTTATTACCCGGAGAAAGCGAATGTAGTAGCCGACGCGTTAAGTAGGAAAAAAAGGGAGAAGTTGTTTCAATTAACGACTCAAGAAGTGTTAATAAGAGAAATGGAGAAATTAGAAATAGAGGGAAAGGGACCAGAGAGGTCTGAAGAGAAGTTATTTCTAATTGAAGCTTGTCCGACATTGTTGGATAGAGTAAAAGAAGCACAGAAGAAAGATGAAGAATGAAAGAAGATCAGGAAAAGGATTACAGAAAATGAGGAAGAGAAATTTTGAATGGATAAAGACGGTATCTTAAGATTCAAGGGAAAAGTGTGGGTACTAGCGGTAATTGAGTTAAGAGAAGAGATTTTTCACGAGGCACACAATACAACGTATTCCGTTCATCCAAGAGGCACTAAGATGTACCGAGACTTGAGGCAACATTTTTGGTGGCCCAATTTAAAACGAGAAGTCACAGAGTGCATTAGTAGATGTTTGACTTGCCAACACGTAAAAGCAGAGCATCAGCAGCTGAGTGGTTTACTACAACTGTTGGAAATACAAGAGTGAAAATGGGATCACATTACGATGGATTTGTGGTAGGACTTCTAGTTACGTAGAAAGGTTATGATGCCATTTGGGTTATCGTGGATTGACTTAAAAAGACCACACATTTTCTACCGATCAAGATCTGCTACAGTTTAAATTAGTTAGCAAGTCTGTACGTAAAGGAGATTATTTCACGACATGGAGTACCTGTGTCAATTGTCTCTGATCGAGACCCGCGCTTCACGTAAATTTTTTGAAAAAGATTGCAAGAAAGAATGGAAACATAGTTAAGGTTGAGTACCACTTATCATCCTCAGACAGACGTACATAGTGAGAAAATAATACAAATGTTGGAAGACATGCTTAGGACTTGCGTGATGGACTTCAATGGAAATTAGGACAATCACCTACCCTTAGTCGAATTTATGTATAATAATAGTTACCATGCGAGTATCGACATGCCACCATACGAGGCTCTTTACAGGCCATTATGTTGGGACGAATTCGGAGAGCGACGAATAATCGGGCAATAATTAGTACAACAAACCGCAGATGCGGTGACAGTGATAAGAGCCAGACTAGTAGCAGCTCAAGATCGCCAGAAGAAATATGCAGATTTGCATCAGCAGGACTGAGATTTTAAAGTCAGCAGTTTCGTATTCTTAAAGGTATCTCCATGGAAGGGAAAGATCTATTTCGACAAGAGAGGAAAATTGAGTCCGAGATTCATAGGACCATTTGAGATACTAAAGTAAGTGGGTGAAGTGGCGTACAAAGTTGCATTACCACCCGAGTTGGAGCACATCCACAACGTGTTCTACATTTCTATTTTACAACAATGCAAGGCCGACTACGAGCACATGATTTCTTATGAACCCATTCAAATGGAGAAGAACTTAGCGTATGAAGAAATTCTTGTCCAAATTCTAGATAAGGAGCAAACTTTAAGGAACAAAGTCATTTCTTCTATAAATGTTCTTTGGCGTAACCACGATGTCGAGGAGGCTACATGGGAGTTAGAAGATAGGATGATGAGGGATTATCCCCATCTTTTTGTCTAACCTTGTAGCAATTCCGGGATGGAATTTTCATAAGGAGGGATGATGTAATACCCGAGAATTTTGGCATCTTATTAAATGAATATATTAATGGAAATAAATATTTATTTGAATAAAAATGATTTCGTGTTATGAGACGAGTTAACTCAATTATATTAAAGTGAATAATTGTAATAAGTGAGGAAATATGGAGTTGTAATAAACTCGTTGAAATGCCTTGTGTGGTACCGTGATGAGAAATAATATGTGATTATTATTAGTGTAAGAGATATAATAACAATGAGCAACGTGTTTATAAATATAACAAGATTCATATTTATTTAGTCAATTGTTATAAAGATTAATAATGTCATTGATTAGTAGAGAAGGGATTAATTAATTGGTAAGATAAATAATTTATTAAGTGCTATGTGAAAGTATGTGATAATTAAATAAATATATATATATATATATATATATATATATATATATGTATATGTATAGTAGCTACCTATATGTATAATATAAAGTGTAAAGTGCATGGTGGCTATATTATATATAGAAACCATATAAGAAGCTGTATATTTTTTGAGACCATATGTTATGAATATATAATGAAATGTTCATGGGACAATATGTGTGTGGGTATACATTAAAATAATATATCATACATGAACATATTGTAAACTATTATTTTAATAAAGAAGGCAATGTAATGTGATAACATCCTAATAAAGTATATCAGTGTGATAAAATGTACATGGGTTATATGTGTACCAATTTACATTTACTACATTATGAGAATTATATAGTGACATTTCAATTGGAATTGAAACCTAAGTGTATTTGAACCATGTGTGTATATAAGATGTATATAACCTAAGTGGGCTTATACATGTAACTATAGTATGTGGTATTAGTTGAACTGCAAATGCTGATATTAAGGCTTGTCCCAAATTTAGTGTCCAATTGATCCTAACTTCTCATTCCCGTTTAACATATAAATGCTAGGAGCTATTCCACATTCTTCTCCCAAGCTCCTTCTAGCTCATGATTTGGGGGGGAGTGGTGGTCATGATGATCTCCAACAACCATTTACCAACTCTCTCTTAACAATTATGTAATCTAACATTCTCATTATTTTAATTTGATGAATATAGGCCTTGTTTGTATATTGGTTTCTCTATAAATACAACTCATCTCCTTCTAATTTGATTTGCTGAGAATTTATTGAGTCTGTGAATTGAGAGCATTGAAGTAATCTAAAAGTTTGGGAATTCATTTAGCACCAAACTCATTTCACATTACAGAGGCATAATCCTTTTTCCTTGCTTTTCATTTTGTCAAAAGAATTCTTGAGATCTTGAATTTTGCTTTCTTAATTATGCCAAGTTGAATTGTGAATGGGTTGTAGAGAACTTATATAGTTGTTATATAGCCTTATTAACATGTTTAGTATCGAATGCGGCTGGGTTACAGTCGAAGTGGTGAAGAAAATTTGGTATTGGGCTTGTTATCTGCTGAGGCTGGGAAGTCTCTGGGCTGGAACAGGAGCCGTGCGTATCCCTAGTACAAATGGCACGCGCCCACGCCCCTCTGCAGATTTTGTTGGTTGTTTTGTTATAATATCTGGTTTATAGAGCATGTTAATATAACTTAGCTAAGATTATTTCAGTCCTTGACATAATAGTTATGTGGCCTTTCATATAATCACTCACCTAGCTTGATTTCAAAAGAAAACTTGAGTTTTCAATGTGCAAACTCAATAAACCATGTGTACCTTAAAGTTCTAACTTGAGGACATTTTAGTGTGGTCTGATTTCATTTGTACGTAAGCATGTGAGCATGATGTATAGTAAGTGAAGTAGTTTAACATACTAAATGACATTAATAACATGCTAATGGAAACTTGGAGTTTCAAAATGGATATTGGACTTATTATATTCGTTTTGATATTCTGATCTTGCAAGCATGGTAGTATGATTTTGAAATGCATGTCGGACATACTAACTTATGTATATGGATTTTGTAATGAAGCATGATCATGTTGGACTTATTAGTAAGCTTTACTAAATGAAAATACAAACTTTGAATGTCAATATTAACATACTACTTTGAGAGTTAGAATCTGATATTTGTGAACATGTTTGATGATACTCTTAGACTCACTCACGTATCATAAATATATATATACGATGCTTAGGTATCGTAATTCAAGTGGAGCATAAACGAAGCATATTTTCAAACACAACTATGCTAATTACACATTTATGATATGAATCCTCATAAGCATGTATAATATGAGCTATATGACTACCTTATATGTTTAAGAATCAAGCATGTTAGACTTTTTGGTTTCATAACCTCGAATGGCCTAACTTGTTAAGATGTTCAACTTAAAACCATATTATGAAAGAAGGGACTTAGATTCAACTTGATACAAAATGACCCTTGACATATTAATATGTGTTATGTAAGGATGGGCTAGCTAGGCCAAACAAGTGATTGCTCAGCCCTGGTTTAAACTGGGAGTCGCGCGACCGCGTGTCTCCTTAGTACAAATCAGGCGCGGTCGCGCCCTTCTACAGACTTGGAAAGTGACTTTTGTGATTTTTGAAATATGTTGCATGCTAGTATAACTTCATTATGCTTATTTCTGTCCATGACACACTGACAGAGGTAGCCTTGCATGTTAACACCTATAGTAGCCTGAATTGACAAGGTGTTTTTAAATGATGAAGTTTACTGATAGTTCCGAACTACGTAATAACATACGTATAAGATTTCATGATTAAGTCATGTGTGTACACTTGAACTATATATCAAGATTGTTTATCAAATATGTTTAACTAATGGGCATCCTATACTTATAATATTTTATAAATATGATTTGAAAGTGTTGATTTCTTAACGTGGATAAACTACGCTTAAGGTAAGTATACTAAAATCATTAACAGTGGAAATAATAGAATAATTTATATTGATATAATATAAATATTCGCGTCCCAAGGTACCGTAACCGTACTACAATAATCTGGTGATTACACCCTAACATAATTTAATCATCCTTAATACATCATTATAATCATAATAATAATAGTAACACTTCTACACTTAAAGGACTAAGATCTTCCGTAGCCTTGCCCTTTCCTTTGTCCTTTTCCAATGTATCGCCTTGCTCTACCTTAACTGTAATGTTTTTAGGGAAGCAAGAATGAACAAAAAGTTTTCCCAGCAAGTCATATAATAATAAGAATAAGCAGTTATAACGGTTGGATCTTCAAAGCTATAACAATAATTGGTAGTTCAATGATATCAAGAAGTATCAAGAGTTTTCAATAAGTATCGCTATAGACTGAAGGACATCAACATAATTTCAAATTTTATTAATTTCAAGGTTCAATAAGAATGAATACTGAGCAGTCACTAAGGACTAAGAACTCTTACTAGAATTAACAGTGTTATACTGCAAATCAAATATAAACGAGCACAACAAGTGATCAGCCTAAAGTACCTTACGTTATGCCTAACATTTAAACATGTTAGTATGTGCGCACATCGGTTCCCTGACAATATACAATTTCCCCTTTTAAGAGGGTTGTTCATCTCAGTAGATTTTCAAGAGTCTGCACCAAGTCAATTGGTTTGGATAGCTTTCTAACACATGATAATAGTCTAGCCGAATAAAAGGCTTAGATAAATTTTATAATGCATTTAAGAATGATAAGTTCAATGCTTGTAACAATGTCAAGGTGTACAATTGATTTCTAAATAGTAGTAGATATTTGCTCAATATAAATATGGTTGATATGGCAACAATTTGGATTATACAATATATACAATGTAAGAATTAAGGAACTTGCGTAATCATAGATTCCTTGCATGAAATAAATGCATAGGTCAGGATACTTGCCTTTAGCGTTGATTACCACTTATAGCGAAAAATCATCTCAATGAACTACATTATCCTATTTATGTATGTATAGGTACTCATTAGTTACACACACCTTGGTATACATATTCACATACATTCATCACACATATCTAAATTTATGTAGGCTACACACAGTTAAATTTATAGATGTATAACTTCCATTGTTCTTACTTTTCAAATCTTTAGGAACATTTTTAAATCTCTTATACTCATCTCATATGTGAAAAATTACTTAAGTTACTCATTTTATCTCTTGAGGCATGAAACATCCTATCATTGTTGTTCAAAAGTTCACAATACAAGTCGTAGAGTTTTTAACTCAATTGGTTTTCGAATATTAAGATTTCATGACAAACAAACGAAGCATGCATAGTACATTTAATTCACATTTCATACATATTTATAAAACTAACTAGGTTATAAACATATGATCAAAAGGTTAGATTTCAAAAAGGTGTAAGGTTTTCTAATCATAGTTTTCATCTTTTAACTTTTCTTTCAAAAGGTTATAATTCAAACTCCAATCCTACTAAAACATCTTGTAATACACATTGGCACATGTTTGCGAATTATGTATGCTCTTTAAGTTAACTTAAGTTAGGAGATCTTGTATCAACCAATCAAAACAGTATTATAAGTTATTGCAGAACCCCCCGCCGGGGCGGGCATTTATACTATAGGACCCCTCGTCGGGGCGGGCATAGCTACTGCAGAACCTCCCTTCTCCCCCCCCCCCCCCCCCCGTCGGGGAAGGCCTTTTATACTGCAGGACCCCCGCCGAGGCGGGCATGGCTTCTGCAGTTAGAACTATGACACTCCCCTGCTATGAGCTAACATGCCAAACTCACATCCAAAGAACAATGTAATGATACTTAATTGATATAAACTTACTACTAAACATCCCTAGCATGCTTCTAACAATCCCAAACATACAAATAATCAAATTCAAGATTTTTGCCATTTTTCCAAAGTTTAACACATTTAGCGATTCTCTTCACTACAGATTCGTTACTTGACCAATTTACTTCTTTTAACTCTCGTTGATTTAATTTTTAACCATATTAACAATGTCTAGCATCAATTGACACATTCTATCATGCTACAACCATAAAATTTTTAACTCAAAACAAGTATTTTAGTACTTTTCTAAGAACTTTGCAAAACTTGAATTTAAGAACTTATAGAGGAATATTACCTTCTGTGAAGTTGAATTGCTACTTTAGCTTCAATTTACAGATTGTATAAGCTCAACCAAACCACACTCACACACAAATTGAAGTTTTAACAGAGAATATAGCAAAAAGTGTGTTAATGAGAAGGGCTCGATTTATAGGAAAGCTTGTGACCAAATTTAGGCTTTGCTCAATGAATTAAACCATTGGAATGGAGAAGAAGTTGATGGGTATGAAGGATTTGGTGGAGGACTACTATGTAGACCACTCCCTTCTCATGATTTTTTACCTCTGAGTTTGGTAATGAGGGACCAGGCAATTGGCCTATTACGTGAAGTAGCAAGAAAAGACACTCAATTCGGGACAACTCTATAATGCTCAGCATTTGACAACAACTATTAGCATACTTAGGTTTATTTGGTACTTTGTCCACAAATGAGCATATACACCCCCTCAAATATTACACATATAATCATATAATCCATGTACATTGGTTTATTTTAAATGATATTTAAATTAGACTAGGATATAATTTAGTTGTGTACCAATATTACTTTCCATAAAACTCATTATTTCAATTCTATATAATCGTTTAATATTAATTTTTTATTTAATCAAAATTATTTTCTCTCATAGGATTAGAATACCAATTTAAATACTCTCACACACATTATGGGGTCACATAATACTCTTTCACACAACTTAGTAAATTACTTAAATTGAGCTCATCCTTACCATATAGTTTCATATAATAATTATTTACATTCCAATTGTCACACCTAATTTTATTTTGAATGAAAAACCTTATTATATATTATTTCTCCTTACATGTTATTGTTCATAATAATTAATGAATAATAATAGGAATTAGTCAATCACATTATGTAATTATTTGTTTATTAATAGTACTACTTAATTTCATAATTAATTAAATTAGTACTTTCTCATTTCACCACTTTGCCACAATAGGCATAATTTCACAAGCTTAAACTAAGCTTTTCATCACTTCTACTACATTACTTAATTATCTCATGCTAATTCAATTAAACTAATTACCACAACTCATGCCAACACTATATATATATATATATATATATATATATATATATATATATATATATATATATATATATATATATATATTCAAATGAATATTCAAACAATCTTTATTCTCAATATTATAATTTATTAAAATTTGTGGGTATTACAACAAGTGTCTAAAGGTGAGGAAGACAAATTTAAAGTTGATTCGGAAGGATTGCTTTGATTTGAAGGGAGAATTTGGGTTCTGCTAGTACCAAAAATTAAAGAAGAAATTTTAACCGAGGCCCATAGATCACGATATTCGAATCACCCTAGAAGTACAAAAATATACCAGGATCTCAGAAATCATTTCTGGTGGTCGAATATAAAAAAAGTATGTTGCTGAATGTGTGGCGAAATGTTTAACGTGTCAGAAAGTTAAAGATTAACATCAAAGGCCAAGCAGATTGTTTCAACCGTTAGAGATACCAGAATGGAAATGGGAGCATATCACAATGGATTTTGTGGTAGGTTTACTAACGACTCAGCAAGGTTACGATGTAATCTGGGTGATTGTCAATCGATTGACGAAGTCGGTACACTTTTTCCCAATCAAGATTAGATTTAACCTAGATAGGTTGGCAAAACTATACGTGAAGGAAATTGTTTCAAGACACGGAGTATTAACAACATGTGATAAGACGTAGTTGGGAAATATTAAGTTATCCTACTTTAATGATTATAGAGAAACCTAAAATATGTGATAAGACGTAATAACATATTGTAATTGCAACGTTGAAACTATATATTATGAATTAGTAAGTTGTGAACATTCGTAACGTGAAATGTAATGAATGAATTTATCGAGTCGTGATTTTGGGGACATAATCCTTATAAGGAGGGAAGGATGTAACGAATGAGAATTTTGTAATTAATTTTAAATATTGATTGAATTAAATAAATATTTTAATTAATTAATTTATTGAAATAAATAAATAATTGATGAAATTGTGGTGTAATAATTTAGTTAAGTGTGTATGTTAACTAAATTAATGGATGGTAATTTTATTATTTGAAGATTTAATTTAACGGAATAATTAAATTAAATGAATTATTTAATATTCAATGAAATAATTAAATTTAAATAAAATGATGCTCTAGTTTAATTTAATAATTAAATTAGGTATATAATAATTTATTAAGCATAAATATAATTATAATGAAAATTATGATTATTATAATTATAATTGTAAGTTATTAAAAATTAATTAAATTAAAATGTGACAAATGAAACTATATAATATAAGTGTTATAAAAATAACTTAGAAGGAAGGAGTTTTGTGTAAACCAAACAAAGTCTTGTGGCTTTTGGTTAATAAAATAGCCAAAGACTTTTGGCTTAATAAACTGATAATCATGTTTATAAGTTTATTAAGCGCTCAAATAGGTTATATCACGTATTCTCCTAGAAACTAAGAACAGAAAAAGAAAGAAACACATAGAAAATTGTTAGGGGGTTAGAAAAGAAATTGAGGGTTGGAGAAGCAGAGTTTTTGGAAAGGAATTGATGTCATCTTTGCTAATATAAAACAAGGATTAAAGGTATAACTACTCCTAATTCTAATTTGTAGTTTTATAATTTTTATTCTCTATAATTGGGATTTTTGTTGAATTGTTATTTAAGATATTGATTATATGTATGTATAATCTTGTTAAACCTGTTAGTTGTCATCTATAATCTTATGTTAGTGAACAAATTCGTGAAAATTGGGTTTGAAGAAGAAGACTCCAATAACAGTGTTATATATACATGAAATGGCCTAATTGAGTCCAAAGGTTTAGGTTTAATCCTTGTTATAATCTATAAATTGGTTGAGAATTGTGTTAGTATATCAATAAACGAAAACAACACAATTATAATGGTGTCAATTGGTTAAGAAACAAAGATTTGGCGATTGAATTCGCTAAAAGTGTTGAAATATGAAGAAATTGGTAAAAATATGATTTTTGATCCTAAAAAGTTAATTATATATAATTTCTATATTGATAGAATCATGTAATGCATGCTTGGTGATGTTACCAAATTCTAGTTGTTGGGGTTAAATTTCTATTTTCTTGGCTATTGGAGTTAGGTAACTCCCATTTCTTATCTTTATATCTCTTCAAGATTCTTCTTTGAATGTTCTTGTTTATATAACAATTCTTCCTTTAAGAATTTCTAACTTCATTTACATTGCTCAACATTTCATTCAAGTTCCACATTTGCATCATACGTATCCATCTTCTATACTTGGTACACATCGAGTCTCTAACAGTTTTAATATGGTATGCTGAGTGATTTTCCACAAACAACCAACAAACTAGGTTCCGAGTTGCTAGTTCGTATATACCTCCGCTCTATGAAGGACACGTTTAGCCCAGATACCATACATCAACTATTAAAGAGTACAATTGTACCATACTTAAATATAACTTTTTATTCTTAATTTCTTTATCATTCTCTTCTTATAGACATTGTCTATTTATTATCACCTTACATCCTTATTATTAGAGTTGGGTAACCCCACATTCATATTCCTTATAACTGTTGGGTAAAATCTATATACGCACAACACGTAAGTATACGTGGTCAACAAGTAATAAAGTGATAAGTAGAGTATCGTTCTCACAAAGACAAATTAGTAAGAAACTTAAACTTACAAGTATCAATTTCTTATTAACCCTAATTTTATTAAACTATTCAATTCAATGTTTATAATTATAAAAACTAAATTAAGAAATAAATAAATTACCACAAAACAATCACAAGTATCAAAATCTGGAATTTCAAACAATTAATGGAGAATTAGACTTATGATTTCACCCTAAGCTTCACACTGATTTCTACACCTTTATTCGAATTTAATTCACTATCCCAGTTTATTAATCAAGAACACGAATATAGTATTAGCCACCTCTCGCTGCACTAATACTGTATTAACTTAAATCCACAAATTAGATAGAAACAAGTTAAACACCTTAATCAACTAACTCACTATATCTCTATGTAAATTACAATTAAAGAAGGTTTAAGATTAAGTTCTCTATCCGATTACATGCGATGTCAAGAATATCTCTACCTTAACATTCATCAAGATTCTGCTATTCACAAAATTCATGAACACATGCTATATTAACTAAGTCTAGATTCGAATATCCTCTCTCGATTCCATACAAATCCACAAAGAATTGTTGATCAGGCAATTCATAAATTCAAGATCAAATTAATATAGATAAACTGTAAATAGCTTATTGAACTGGAAATCAAAGTTTACAAAATCATTGTTTCACTTAAGGATCCACCATAAGCCTAAAAAGTGAATTAGTTCATCATAAATGAATTAACTACTGAATAAATCAAAGATAACATTCTTTCAATTACAAATAATAGTCTAAGAAGAAGAATACTGAAAAACACCCTTCATACGTCCTAGAATTGCAATTGACTCAAAAATCTCCTCAAAATACTTCTCCAATGCTTGCTAAGAAAAACTGGAATTCTTCTTTGTAATCTGCATTCTGTGTTGTTTAATTCGTTGTTAATTGAGTAATAAACATCAAACACACATTTTATTAATTAAATACCATTTCTCTAGAGTTCCATTGCCATCCAAATGCTAGAAACCATCTCTCAGCAAAGTTCAGAACACAACAGGAGTCTTCACCAGTCGAGACCCCCCGCCCCGGCGGGGGTCTGTGCCTATATTGAGCCCGCCCCAGCGGGCACCCTTTTTGTCAAAATCGTATGAAGACCCCCCGCCCCGGCGGGGGTGTATAGGCCTAATAAGCCCGCCCTAGCAGGCTTGTATTCTGCTAACTGACTTCTCTTGCTTCATAAAAACTTCCAGAAATGCTCCAAAAGACTCCAAATCTTTGTTAAATGCCACACAACCACCTTATACATAAAAGAACACGTAAACCAATAAAAACAAACATGAACACAAGAAAATTGCAACAATTAAGCATGAAATGGACAACAATTCGTGGATATGAAATCAACTTATCAAAATCTCCCAAACTTAAACTGTGCTAGTCCTCGACCACAAAACAAATTACATGATATGCAATGCAATGAGATGAAATGAATATGATCCAATCTATATGCTTACAAATCCAACATTATTGCATAATCAAAATTATCTTATCGGCCTCAAAGAAAAAAAGCAACTCTACAATATTAATCACCCAAACCAATCCACAATTTCGTATTAATTCTCAAATCTTACACCATTATCACTAGTATACAGTACGTGTGTGATTAACATCCATGATAACTAATACGGACTCCAATTCAATACATAACCAATTTCTTAGAAGGAATCATACAATGCAAACTTAAAAATTCCAAAAATAGACAAATTCTAACTAAAACTAAGCAATTACTATTTCCAGGGGTTCACACAGGGTACTTATACTTTATTTATAAATATATATTTTTTTCTTTTCCTTCTCTTTTTTTTTCGCGGGGGCTTTTTGCTCTTTTCGCCCTTTTTTTTACCATGACTGTGCAATGTCTCATTCCATTAGGCTAACAGTGCTACCCCTTAGCGAGCTTTCAACCAACGACTCCCAGACCATAAAAAACCTTAGGGCGCTAGGTGTAAAGACAATCCCCTCGGGCGTACTTGCTCAAGTAACAAAGGCCCCGAAACAAAACTAGCCACGATATTATTATTTTTTTCTTTTTTTAGATAAAGCTTATTTACCCCATAGTTATTCCCCCAAACTTAGGTTCTTGCCCAGTTCTTCGCCTTTACTGCATATCCTTATCGTTTTCTCATTTACTCTAGCATTATCCTTCAGAAACTATTTATGTATCAATTTGAACTGACCAGTCAACAACGATGTTATTAGCGTGCTAACCTTTTTATACCAGTTTCAAACAAGCACAAGATTCGATTCATAACAGAAATTATATCACAGTTCTAATAATCAATGTTGTATTGGTTAACTTATTCTCAATCTCATCATTGGCCCACAAATAACCTGAACTACAACACTGTTGGACATATGCAATTTTTTTTAATAGACATAACAAAATGCGATAATAACATAATTAAAAACAATGCAATAACAGAAATACCCTAACTACATGCCAAAACCTATATGCAACATCATAATTCCTAAACTAATATGCAAAACTAGAATGCAATGACAAATGCAAACCTAACTAATGACATTATGCATGCAGACAAGAATTTAAATCCCCCAAACTTAAGTAATACAATGTCCCCATTGGATGAATAATCTTAATTAAGTGCGTGAGGACTTCCCTGCAATTGCCTAAGTCTAGGGAGGTGGTGGTTGATCTTCTTCTTCTGAATCACTTGGTGGAAACCTCAACATTAGCATAGGCTGCTGATAAGGAAATTGTGTCGCTGGATTGAAACTCTAAAGTGTCGTGTTAAGTGAAGCGAATAATGTGTTCATAGCATCAAACATATGGTCGTGCCTGAATGCGAGTCGCCGCATTTCCCACCGTGCTGCCTTGTTGTGCGCATCCATTTGACGTTGAAATTCAAGGAATTGAGGACTGGATAGTACCTCAGTCTGTGGTACCTGCTCGGTTCCTTGATCTCCCATAGCCTCATCCTCATCCTCCGAGTTGTCTACAGCATCAACTTCGTCCTCTAAAGCCGATGGAAAAATAAAACCCAATCCTCGGGGATGGGAATCGCCCCCAGCCCATACGGAATAACGTGCTGTCATTCTGGAGTCTAGCAACGCAAGAGGCATCCGTGTGGGCTCATTGTCAGACTATCTCACACCTGCTTGAAAACACAACCCACAAATGAGTGATGGGTGTGGCAAGCCGCCCAAAAAGTTTCCACGTCAGCACCGGCAGATAGAGAAACAAATAATGGCCCTGATGTGTATAATGAAGTCTTGAACAATCGCACATAGAAATAACGCCTTATCTTTGGTCATGTGCAAGGTGTGTTGGGACGGATATAGTTTAGCATATAGGAAAGCGTACTAAATTTTGCCATACTGACTAAGATCTTTGCTATGGAACATTGTGCCTCCCTTCCGACCTTTGATCCATGTTGTTCCCGATTTAGTCATTTCCTTGAGTATTGCATCATAGTCCAGATCAAAATCTTGTAGTTGGGCATATTGGCATTGTTGAGGCACCCGCAGCTAATAATAGGTGTTGATTGCATCGGCACTGAACGGGACTAAGCGACCCCGCACATACACGTTGAATGGTGCTTTGTCCTTGGCATTTGCATAAAATCCCTTGACTATATTGACCATGGTGGGTTCTGGCTCTTCGATGAATTTATTCCACCCCTTCTAATAGATTTGCTGCATCATCTCCCCATCAACGATATCCAGTGACAACCCCCGCTCCGGTGTAAGGGCCTTTGTCAACATATAGTCATACCTGTCGGCGGCACTCACAAATTTCTGGCGATCAAAGGTCTGGGTCGGTTGTGCGGGTCTTGAACTATTTCCCCTTTGGCGTTTTGACATTGGTTGTGAAGCCATGTGCTATCTATTGCTTGTTTCATAGTACCTTGCCCCTCCAAACGTGGTTCAGACACTTTATTGAACACTTGGTGTGCACAGATGATTATCCCCCAAACTTAGAAATTGTGTGTGGCAATTATGGTGAGTGTAGTTGAAGAACTCGAATATAAGGTTATGCTTGACCCTCAATACTCTCAAGTAGCCTCTATTTATAACCTTTTTCGAAAATAGTTGAAGAGTTTTGTGAAGAATTTGGGATGAGATGTGGAAATATATAGAGGTGGTGTGGTGGGGTATTTTGGTGGATTGAGAATGTGGGGAGAAGTAATGAAAAGATTGGAGAATTTATGGTGAATGGTTGTCAAAATCGTGGGTTGAGGAATGGGTGTAATGGGTGATGGTTGGATTTATTGAGGAAGTAGTTGAGAAGTTGTGTTTAGTTGGGAAGGAGAAGAAGAATGCGTGTGTAACTACCGAGTAGTCGATTGGTTTCCAGGACCACCACCCCGGCAGGGGTGCAAGGAAAATATAGCCTGCCCCGGCAGGCTTGTATTATGTTAAACTTCTGGGAGACCCCCGCCCCGGTGGGGGGGGGGGTTTTATGCTTAGGAGGCCCGCCCCGGTGGGGGTGCCTTCTGCTAACTTCCCCTGTTTTTTAATTCTTGCTTCATGCTAAGCCACTCAATGTTCCTTTCCCCATCCTGCAAGACATGAAACATAAACATTAGTGGATTATTGATAAAATAGAGTATTGTGGAGAGATTAACAAGACTTTTATTATATAATACTATCTAATAACTTAATAAAAACTATATTCTACAATTATGAATGAAAATACGAGAATTAAACAAAAGATTGGATTGCCTCCCAATTAGTGCTTGATTTTAAGTCCTTCAGCTTTACTACTCCCTGTTCATGGTGCGTCGACCAATGTGATGGCGATGACATTAGTGTTGGACTCGCCAACCCAATAGTGCTTTAAACGTTGACCATTGACTTTGAACGTTTCTAACGGATTACGACTGTAAAGTTCAATGGCGCCATGGGAGAACATCCACTTTATAGTGAATGGTCCCAACCATCTCGACTTAAGCTTTCCTGGGAATAATCGCAGCCGTTAGTTGAACAAAAGGACTGATTGACCCGACTCGAATGTTCATTGCATAATTTTCTGGTTGTGCCATCTCTTGACCTTTTCCTTGTATAACTTGGATTTCTCGTAGGCGTGACGGCAAAATTCGTCGAGATAATTTAGTTGAAGTAATCTCTTTTCCCCTACAGCTGCTTGATCAAAATTGAGTTTTTGAATTTCCCAATAAGCCTTATGTTGTAGCTCGACTGGTAGGTGACAAGCCTTTTCGTATAGTAGTTGGTATGGTGACATTCCAAGTGGTGTCTTATACGCAGTCCGGTATGCCCATAGTGCATCGTCCAACCAGAGTGACCAATCCTTACGATTCGGATTCACAACTTTCTCCAATATTTTCTTGACTTCCATGTTCGACACTTCAGCCTGCCCACTGGTTTGGGGATAGTAAGTCGTCGCTACCTTGTGGTTGACCCCATACCTTGCCAAGAGAGTTATGAATGATTTGTTGTAAAAGTGACTACCTTCGACACTTAAAATTGCTCTAGGCATGCCAAACCTCGTGAAAATATTCTTTTGTAGGAATTTGAGGACCACCTTGGCATCATTTGATGGTAGTGCTGCAACTTCAACCCACTTTGATACATAATCCACTGCTAGTAGAATATATTGATTGTATAGAGATGATGGGAATGGCCCCATGAAATCGATGCCCCATACATCAAAAATTTCAACTTTGAGAATCGTTTGTAGAGGCATCTTATTCCTTTTTGAAATGTTGCCCACCCTTTGACATCTATCACATGTTTTGACGAACTGGTGGGAATCTTTGAATAGTGTAGGCCAATAAAACCCAGATTACAGCACCTTTACTACTGTCCTCTCACTACCATAAAGTCCGTCATTCGCGAATGAGTGGCACTCATGCAGAATGTTCTTCACTTCACTATAGGGCACACACCTTCTAATCATTTTGTCGACGCATTGCTTGAACAAATAAGGTTCGTCCCACATGTACCATTTCACATCATGAAGAAACTTCTTTTTTTGTTGTCTTGTGAGATCAGGTAGAAGAACGTTGCTCACAAGATAATTCGCATAATTCTCATAGCAAGGAAATTATGCATTTATCCCAAACAGTTGTTCAACTGGGAATGATTCATTGATTTCGCACTTATCCTCTTTCAATTTCCCTTGGTTTTCCAGCCTAGACAACTGATCAGCTACCTGATTCTCTGTCCCCTTTCTATCTTTTATTTCTCGATCAAACTCTTGAAGCAGGAGGATCCATCGAATAAGGCGTGGCTTTGCATCTTTTTTCGCAATTAGGTACCAAATAGCCGAATGGTCCGTGTAGACTATCACCTTAGTCCCGATCAAGTATGCTCGGAACTTGTCAAATGCATACACCACTGCAAGCAATTCCTTTTTCGTAGTTGTATAGTTCATTTGAGTCTCCGTGAGCATTTTGCTTGCATAATATATGGTGTGGAACACCTTCCCTCGGTGTTTACCCAAAATAGCCCCGACCGCATTGTCGCTTGCATCACACGTCAGCTCGAAAGGCATATTCTAATCTGGTGCGACGATTACGGGGGATGTAGTCAACTTCCTCTTCAACAACTAAAAAGTTAACTTACACTTATCGTCAAAACTAAAAACAGCATCTTTCTCTAAAAGACTGCATAAAGGTTTTGTAATTTTAGAGAAGTCCTTTATGAATCTCCTATATAACCCAGTATGTCGCCGAAAACTTCTAATACCCTTAATTGATCTCGGTGGAGACAGTTTCTTGATTGTTTCCAACTTCGCTTTGTCAACCTCCAATCCTCGAGCCAATACCTTGTGGCCCAAAATTATACCCTCCTCAACCATGAAGTTGCATTTTTCCCAGTTAAGTACGAGCTTCATGTCCTTGCATCACTGTAACACCATTACCAAATTCCTTAGGCAAGTATCAAAGTTGTCCCCATACATAGAAAAGTCGTCCATGAAGACTTTAACATTTTTCTCCACCACGTTTGAGAAAATGGCCATCATACACCGTTGAAAGGTCGTAGGTGCATTACATAACCCGAATGACATCCTCCTGAATGCGAATGTGCTGTAAGGGCACATAAATGTAGTCTTCTCTTGATCCTCAGGAGCGATGACGATGTGGTTGTATCATGAGTATCCGTCCAATAAACAGTAGTTCTCATGTCCCGCCAATCTATCCAACATTTGATCGATAAAGGGCAGTGGAAAATGATCTTTTTGGGTTGCCTTGTTCAACTTCCTATAGTCCATGCAAACCCTCCAACATATCACTGTTCTTGTCGGTATAAACTCGTTATCCTCATTCTACACCATAGTCATTCTTCCCTTTTTTGGTACACACTGGACCGGACTAACCCACTTACTGTCGAAAATTGGGTAGATTATACCGGCATCCAACAACTTCAAAATTTCCTTCTTCACAACTTCCTTCATAATGGGTTTAAGTCGATGTCGTTGCTCCACCGTTGGTTTTGCATCATCTTCCATCAAAATCTTGTACATGCAAAATGAAGGGCTGATTCCCTAATATTTCTCTATCGTCCACCCTATCGCTGATTTATATTCCCTAAGCACCCTCAACAACTTTTCTTCCTGCAAATCGTTAAGTGCAGAAAAAATAATAACAGGTAAAGAATTTGAATTGCCTAAATACGCTTACCTGAGGTGTTTAGGGAGTGGCTTAAGTTCCAAAGTTGGTGGCTCCTCCAATAACGGTTTTAATTTTTCTGTGGTAGTCTCCTCCGTGTGCAAGGATTCAAATGGTGCTCTAAATCGGCTTACTCGTGGCAATGAATCTAGCATCTGTAAGTAGTCCACAAATTCCGAGTCTTCGAACTCTTCAACCCCCAATAATGTTGTTTCTAATGGATCGTTGACCAAACTCTTACCCATATCCTCGCTAATAATTTGCTCAATCATATCCATCCAAAAACATTCTTCCTCATTCGTACGGAATTTTATGGCCTTGAACACGTTAAATATAATTTCTTAATCTTGGACCCTCATAGTAAGTTCCCCTTTTGTACGTCTATGAGTGTCCTATGCGTGGCCAAGAAAGATCTCCCTAGGATGATCGGGATGTTCTTGTCCTCCTCAAAATCCAGAATAATAAAGTCCGCAGGGAATATAAACTTATCCACTTTAACCAAAATATCCTCTACTATGCCTCTCGGATATGTGGCTGACCTATCCGCCAACTGCAATGAAATATTCGTAGGCTTTGGCGCGGGCAAACCCAATTCTGTGTATACTGACAATGGCATGAGGTTCACACTCACCCCCAAATCACATAGACATTTGTTAAAAGACATGTTCCCGATCGTGCAAGGAATAGTGAAACTCCCCGGGTCTTTCAACTTAGGTGGAAACTTCTGCTGTAACACCGCACTACACTCTTCTGTTACTGCAACTATTTTAAAGTCTTCCCATTTCTTCTTTCTTGACAGAATCCCTTTCATGAATTTTGCATAACTCGACATCTGCTCCAGGGCTTCTGCAAACGGAATGTTAATCTGAAGTTTCTTGAAAACATCCAAAAACTTCATGAACTGCTTATCTAATTTCTGTTTTTGAATCCTATGCTAAAATGGTGGTGGAGGATATACAACTGGTTTGTCATCTAACTTTGTTTTTGAACCTTGCTTATCCTCACCCTTGTTTCCTTCAACCATTTTACTGTCATCAACTTTTTCATCCGAAATTGCTGAATTTTCTGCTTCTTTATCAACGAGATTTTTTCCAATCCTCAACGTAATTGTCTGACATTGTTCGTGGTTTCCCTTCGGATTTCTTTATGTATCACTCGATAGGGTTCCTTGTGGCCTGTTATTTAATGCTAGGGCAATTTGCCCCATCTAATTTTTCAAGTTCTTGATGGCCATTGCTTGATTTTTCATTTCAACCTCATTGCTAGTTATTTTCTTTCCTGATGCTGAGCCAGTTGTTGGTGATTCTAAAAACCTGGGGGATATGACGGTCGTGGAGCCTGATGTTGTTGATTATTTCTCCACAAAAAATTTGGGTGATTCCTATTCCCCTGGTTATAAGTGTTTTGGTATATATTCTGCGGACCCCCTGTTGTAGCTACCGACAAACTGGACGGCCGCTAGATTGATTGCGCACTGATCTGTAGGATGGTCACCCGCGTACTAATTCATTTACTACTGCAACCTACTGTACCTGAGCCCCTGTTATGGCATCCATCTTCTTAGACAACACAGAAATTTGTGCTTGTATTGTTGTCACCCCATCTACATCTAACACCCCAGCCGCCTTTGTATATGTCATTCTTATTATGGGCCCCTGGTAGTTGTTATCTGCCATGGTTTCAATCAATTCGTAGGCCTCCTCGTAACTCTTAGCCATGAACACTCCTCCCGACGCTGCATCAATATTGGTTCTGAGATTTCCATGTAGTCCGTTGTAAAAAGTGTTCATTTGCAGCCACTTGGGCAATCCATGATGTGGGCACTTTCTAAAAAACTCTTTGTATCTCTCACATGCCTCATATAGCAACTCCCCATGTTGCTGCTCAAACATTGTTTTCTCATTCCTCATTTTTGCAGTTTTCGTCGGTGGGAAAAATTTGGCGAGGAATTTTTGAGCTAAGTCTTCCCATGTAGTTATCGAACCCAACTGGTAGAGAGTGTAACCAACTCTTTGCCTTGTCCTGTAGAGTGAATGGGAACAAGTGAAGTCTCACCGCATCATTCGACACCCCATTATACCTAAAAGTGTCACAAATCTCCAGAAAGCTAACTAGATGTTCATTTGGATCGTCATTTGCCAATCCCCAAAATTGAATAGAATTTTGTATCATCTGAATTGTCCCAGGCTTGATTTCAAATGTATTTACAGCAATAGTGGGCCTGGTGATGCTTGACTGTAGTTCAGTCACCTTGGGTGTGGCGAAGTCCCTTAACGCTTTCTGATCTTCAGCTGTCATTACCTCTTCTATTTTAGAATTTTCAAAGTCCTTTCTAGTTTCCTTGATCCACTTACTTAACCTCTGAAACTGTTTCTCAATGTCGTCCTCAAAAGGCAGTAAGTCCGAATTTTTGGACTGAGTTTGCATAAACCCCTTCAAAAACCTGAAATAAGAGGAACAAAACATAAATAAAAATGTTTAAGTAAAACTCGATTAATTAAACTGATATTGTAAAAATATCAAGATCTATACTAACTAGTTCCCGGCAACGGCGCCAAAAACTTGTTGGGTAAAATCTATATACGCACAACACGCAAGTATACGTGGTCAACAGGTAATAAAGTGATAAGTGCAGTATCGTTCCCACAGAGACAAATTATTAAGGAAGTTAACCTTACAAGTATCAATTTCCTATTAACCCTAATTTTATTAAACTATTCAATTTAATGTTTATAATTATAAAAAATAAATTAAGAAATAAATAAATTACCACAAAACAATCACAAATATCAAAATCTGGAATTTCAAACAATTAATGGAGAATTAAACTTATGATTTCACCCTAAGCTTCACACTGATTTATACAACTTTATTCCAATTAAATCACTATCCCAGTTTATTAATCAAGAACACGAATGCAGTATTAGCCACCTTTCACTGCTCTAATACCGTATTAACTTAAATCCACAAATTAGATAGAAACAAGTTAAACACCTTAATCAACTAACTCACTATATCTCTATGTAAATTACAATTAAAGAAGGTTTAAGATTAAGTTCTCTATCCGATTACATGCGATGTCAAGCATATCTCTACCTTAACATTCATCAAGATTCTGCTATTCACAAAATTCATGAACACATGCTATATTAACTAAGTCTAGATTCAAATATCCTCTCTCGATTCCATACAAATCTACAAAGAAGTGTTGATCAGACAATTCATAAATTCAAGCTTAAATTAATATAGATAACTGGAAATAGCTTATTGAACTTGAAATCAAAGTTTACAAAATCATTATTTCACTTAAGGATCCACAATAAGCCTAAAAAGTGAATTAGTTTATCATAAATGAATTAACTACTGAATAAATCAAAGATAACATTCTTTCAATTACAAATAATAGTCTAAGAAGAAGAATATTGAAAAACACCCTTCACGTAGCCTAAAATTGCAATTGACTCGAAAATCTCCTCAAAATACTCCTCCAATGCTTGCTAAGAAACACTGGAATTCTTCTTCGTAATCTCCCTTGTGTGTTGTTTAATTCGTTGTTAATTGAGTAATAAACATCAAACACACGTTTTATTGATCAAATCCCATTTCTTTAGAGTTCCATTGCCATCCAAATGCTAGAAACCATCTCTCAGCAAAGTTCAGAACACAATAGGAGTCTTCACCAGTCGAGCCCCCCCGCCTTGACGGGGGTCTGTGCTTATATTGAGCCCACCCCGGCGGGCACCCTTTCTATCAAAATCGTATGAAGGCCCCCCACCCTGGTAGGGGTGTATAGACCAAATTAGCCCGCCCCGGCGGGCTTGTATTCTGCTAAATGACTTTTCTTGCTTCATGAAAACTTCCAGAAACGCTCTAAAAGACTCCAAATCTTTGTTAAATGCCACACAACCACCCTAAACATAAAAGAACATAAAAACAAATAAAAACAAACATGAACACAAGCAAATAGCAATAATTAAGCATGAAATGGACAACGATTCGTGGATATGAAATCCACTTATCAATAACTCTATGAGATTCTTCTTTAAATCATCTCACACATGTTTTAATCCCTTCTTTATAAATTCCTTAAATTACTTCTTATTGTTCAAACTCTATCTGAGCTTATTCTTTATCATCTTCACATCTCTTCTCTAAGGTTATAGCCTAAGGTACTCTTACCTAAGGTTTCTAACCTATCAGCTTTGATACCAACTGTAACAACATTAATTCTGTAATCTAAATTTTTTTTAAATATTTATTTGATTCAATGAATATTTTTTGATGAATTAATTATTAGATTAATTAAATAATTGATGAAGTGGTGATAGATTAATTTAATTTTTATGTGTTACATTTATTAATTTAGTGTGGAGAATTTTTATTATTCGAAGTATGTGATTATGTGAGCTTATTAAAATAAAAGAAATATTTAATGAGCCTATGTTATTTTAATTAATTTAATTATTAATTAGAGATTTAATAATTTGACATTATTAATTAAAGAGAATTTGAATTATGTGACTATGTGTATTAATGAGAATTTACTATATTTTAATTAAAATAATTTAAATTAGATAATTGATTTATTTTATATGGATGTGACATTATTTAAATTATATGATAAGGTTTTATTAAATTAAATAGTTTTGAAACCTTTTAATTCTAGCCAAACATGGCCTTGGTGGGAGTTGAGGGAAGTTACCCATGATGGGGGATAACTGACCTCTACTGCGTCAGTTTTTCTCTATTTATCAGACGCTTTCTTTCCTTTCTTTTCTTATTATTTTCTAAGTCTGGCAAAAAAAATAGAGAAGGTTGAGAAAGTTTTGAGAGAGATTATGAGTTGGGTAATTGAAGAACTGTGGAGGAGGAGTTTATCTCTTGATAATTGTATTCTACGATTGGGTAATTTCTTCAACCCAATTCTTATTATACGTCTTTTAAATTTTCATAAAAAATGACTTTCATACTTCTGTGAGTCTCTGTATTTGGGAAATTATGTTGTTATGAGAATATATATGTAATAATTCGAGTTGTATGGCATGTTTTAATATATATTATATGGGTTTCCATATATTCAGTTTCATGAAATTATACAGTAAAAGATTTCAGAGTATGTGATATGGCCATATGGCCTTATACGTGATTTTTATATGTCAAATATAATTTATTTTGCAAAATTCACACATTGATATGATTATGCATGTTGAAATGAACAAAATGAAACTTGAATGGTTGGATATGGCTTAATAACAAATCCGTAGCATTAAAATCCATGTTTTTGTTCAAAAACTTCAAGAACATCGAGAACAGTCCAATTTTCATATTTTAATTGTGTGATTATGTGTTTTAATGGATTAAAATCACTCCATAGATGTTAAGTAATGATTATGTACGAATTATAACATGTGGGTATGTGTAATTTGGTGAAATTAGTGTTAAAGATGTGTTGATTTCGCTGAATTCTGTGTTCTTCGCGAACTGGAAATTCAGAGTCTGGGGTTTTGTGCCGCGGCGCCAACCCCCAGTTCATTTCTCACGCCGCAACGCCGCTGCGCCGCAGTGCCAAGTATCAGGCCGCAGCGCCAAGAGCTAGTACAACAGTGGCGACGCAGCGCCACTTAGCAGATTTTCCAGAAAATGCAAATTTTTAATGTTCAAATATAGAAATGAGTTAGTGACCTAGTCTAATGAACATAAAAACTTGTTAGACATATAATGAGATATTAAAATGAGTTTTTACCAAGTCAAGAAGACAATTACATGTTATTTGAATCGTGGATTATGTAATTAACTTGTTGTTCATGTTGTATTATATTATGCGAAAACAAGTATGGTAATTTGACTAAGTATGGTCATAAAGTCGAGTTTAAACAAAGAATAACTTATGATGTTTAGTACGTTATTATTAACTGGTATTGTGAACGTAATTGATATGTGGGATTTAATTCAAAGAACGAGTTTGTTTAAGTGTAATCTACGCACGAGGCAAGTTTCTAAACCTTATCTTGTTACATTGAGCAAGTTTTCCAGCTCTACATTTACGTTGAGCAAGTTTCTTACCCTAAACTTTCGTTGAGCAAGTTTCCTAATCCTACTTGTTATTGTTATATAAGTTGATTAATTCATCTTTCGATATTGAGCAAGTTCTCATTATTATTAATCAAGCATGTCTTATATATTAAAGCTTATTAATCTTCAAGCATGATGTTGTTATACAATAATTATTCTATTGTATACCTTTTTAGATGTTATTCAAGTTAAATATTCATTCACTGTTAAACCTTGTTAGACTAGCGAACCCTTATTGATTCGACTAGTACATAGTTGATGAGCGTTCTAAATTTCAGAACCCCTTGATGAATTATCCAAACCAAACTTCCTTTGGTGCGAACTCGAATGTCAAAACTGAGATGAACAACCCTGTATAGGGGATTATTTACTCTTTAGCGTTAAGATATTGTGCACAGTATAGTACTAAGGGATGATCCCTCTAAGTACGAGAAGGAGAGTCCATACTCTTATAACTGTTAAAGGTTTCAAGTAAAAATACTTGACAACCTAGGATATAGTTCAAGGTATTATGACCCTCAGAAATTATTTTGATTCTTGTTATTCATTATTGATTCAAAAGTTGAACTTTTATATCCGAAGTTATTATTTCTCTCGCATGTTATTATTCATTGTTATATTGTTATACTTGTGGGCAATCGTGCTCACTCTTGCGTAATAATAACATTGCAGTTAAGAACGAAAGAGCAGACGAACCTTCCACTAGTAAGGGCAAGGGCAAGCTTAGCAAGTAATGAAGACTGTTTTATTAATGTGGTTATGTGATGTAATTAGAATTGATGTTACTAAGACTTATTTTTTTATGTTTTCCGCACAGATGTTTTAAGGTTAGAGTAACCTGGGATTTATTTATTACTCAGTTGATGTAACCCCATAAGGGGAGAGATTTATTATTTATTTTGCCTATTGCATGGTTTGAAATTTGTTTATAGGTAGATAGATAGATGATGTTTGTACAGTGAACACCAAATCCTATGGAAACGAAAGTACCGAATTTGGGGGTGTCACAGAGGTTATCTCCGAGGTTAACATTATCTTTCCTGGTTTTATTTTTGGGACTGAGACTGAGTATCTCGGGGTTATCTCTGAGATGAAACGGTCTCCGATGTGATTTTCGGTATTTGAACTGCATTCCTCAGGGTTATCTCCGAGGTTGAAACTGACACTCCCGATATTGTTTCCAGGACTGAAATGGATGTCTCGGGGTTATCTTCGAGATGGTACTGAAACTCCCAGTATTGTAGCAGGTATACAGAAAATTTTGAGTGTCTACAGATGTCCCTCTTTATCATATTCATGCAATGCAATGGCATGGATAGGATAAAGAATACTAGACACTTGAAATGCAACAAGATGATCATGATGCAGTGTATAACAACATGATGAAAATGTATGTGATTTATTGGATTGTTCTCCAACATGGTGGGATGATTGTCGACTCCCCTTGACTTCTACCGGGATTGACAATTATTACTGACAACCCTGATAAACTATCTTGGATATGAGATCTAATGCTCTCAAGAGCTTCCACGATGTTGACGTTAGGTTTATCACCAAAGTCCTTAATCCTTAATACAGACTTCACACTGAAGATGCATCTCTCATGTACAAGAGACTCTGTTGGGATAGAGCTTTGTCTGTTGACGATGTGTATAACATATTATATCATCGATCCTCCCCGATGAGGATCTTCTTTCCGGGTTTGTATCGCCAGGTTTTTCCATTGTTGTGTTGGAGTTACTGCCAACAGTCTGTGTTGTCAGGGTTGCATGACCTTCATTGACATGTGCATCAACGGATGAGATCCCTGCTAGGGATAACGTCAAGGTTGTTTGACCTTTTTTGACGTGTGCATCAACGGATGAAATCATTGATGGAGATAGTGTTAAGGTTGCTTGACCCTCATTGATATGCATATAAACGGCTAAATTGGTTAGAGTTTTTAATAGGGAGAAAGGTTTTGAGGTTACAACCCTAAATTGACGGCATCGGACCATCTTGAGGTATTGTCGGATGTAGTTTGTAGCAGCTGTGATCATCAGTATAGTGTACCCTATGTTTGGGAGAATACCAATGAGTGATATGTAAAGCCACAACTTGACCCGTGAAAACCAAGATTTCAGGCTACTCTGCTCAATCGCGTAGCATTTTTATTCCTGATTTGGGCTTTTTAGCTTGTGAGAACTCCTTTGCAACTTAAATTGGACAAAGCTAGAGGGGTGGGCCCCATCCAGGGGAGCTGTAGGTACACCTGCGGCCAGTCATGGGTTGTTTTTAAGGCTGCAAGTTACCTTCTCAAGTCATTTCATGTTGCGCCGCTATGGAAATCCGAGAGCTCTTCTTCAAATTTGTCGAGTTCAGGCATTTTTCTGCAAATTCTGTCACCATACAAGTGTTCTACACTGTCTTGGTAATGTATGCATGTTTTATTTTCAAGTTTTTATCCGTTGGAAAATGACTTATGATATGAAATGCATCTAAACACATAGTAGTGAATATGCATGCTAATATGATGTGATAAAAAATATTCAACATAGCAAATATTAGTATTAATCCATGTTGAATATAATTATGTGAAAAAAATTCACTTTTGAAACAGTCAAATTGGCACCTTTTTCTGCTATTTCTTATCCTATTTGAGGACAAATAAGCTAAGGTGAAAAAGCAAAGTAATCCCGGTAATTAGGTTACCCTTACGGATTTTCACTTTGATGTATTAATGCATGTAGGATGTTTATGACTGTGGGTAGGTGTGCTACTGAATGGTCACCTAGTCATGCCTATGTGCATGTGGATAGTCCTATTTACAAAGGGGACTGTAGCCAAATTTTTCCAAAATATAGGCATTGGGTAGTCATGCATTTTTTACTCTACTATAGACGTATGTTAAAGCAATGCATGCATGCGTGTAACATAAAACTGCATTTTAAAAAGCTCCAGGTTAGAATTTGCCACACCCTTTCTGAGGTAATTTGGAGACTTGTTGTCCATATATATGGATCCAGAGTCGTCGATTAGTTCCCGAAGGACCACTTCAGGTGTACAGAGGAGGGATTCTGAAGTGCCTCGACCCCGTTCTGTCATACAGCCTCGTCGTTTGGCGGAGGCGGTGATACGTCATGTTCGGGTTGACGTACTAAACGTTGAGAACGAGGAGGAGGATATTCCAATTGCTGACTCTGCTCCTTCTGCACATGTTCCCCCTTGGGATTTCCCAAACATTCAGGTGTCGATCCTAGAGTTTTGGGTGATTTGAGTAGACACCATTCAATTTACTTGCATGTAAACGAGGTAAAAGCTAGATTTTGATCTTCCTTTCTTCCTATTGATGAGGATTAAAGGATTTTGATGTTGATTTGCTTTGTGATGTAGGTTCCCGGCTTTACACAGCCTAAAGGGAACTGGTTCAGCACTGTAACAACCCCAAAATTCATATAATTTAATTCACGACTTCGGTCGTTAACAATATATTCAACCTCTAATTTTTACATCATTAAACTATAATACAACTATTGAAATTTGCGGAATAATTAAAATTTTCTATTACAATTAAAATTTTCTATTACAAACTATTCTTGTTCCAAGAACTTTCAACCTTTACATCTAAATATCTCAGAATTATTGTAATACTACAAGAGTTTACATCGCAAAACGATATTACAATTGAACATTAATACATTATTCGGAACCTTAAACATGGTTCAAAAAATAATAACACGACCAATGTGTATAAATCTTCAAGTATCACATCTTATTAATATCTTTCAAGTAACACATAACTTTATCTTGAATCTTGAATCTTGAACCTGCAAAAGTGGTTATTTGCAAGGTTGAGCTCGACAGCCTAGTAAAATATAACAATTTTCATGCATCACATAGCACATAATAACATGCTCAACATATAACATGCATGCTACAGTTCATATAACAAGTATAAAGATTGAGTCCTTACTAAATCAGCATGTTTTAATCAATCAACATAGTCATAAATTGACTTTAACATTTCATAATTTCAACAAATATATAACACATCATGCTCTTTGCAATAAAGATTTGAAACAGTTATTCATCAGGTTCACATAGAAAATTGGAACTGAAAGACTTGCCTGATCTGTAGTTTATGAACTATGACTTAAATGCTTAACGCTTATCTACATTTTATGTATTCCTACACAGTTATATAATCATGGATTCACATTCATTAGTCATATATTTCATACATTCTTAATATAATAGTAACGTTACATTATTTCCTAACTAGGTTTGTAAAACCTTTATTTCTCTTTCTCATCATACTCTTAGAATAGCTAGGCATCTATAAGTATACCTTAACCATCCGTACTTGACATCAAATAGGATGAGATATATTTTCAAGTTCACATTCAAATTACTTAGCTCCATAATGATTTATTTCAATCAATAAGGCTTAACAACTTTCTCTAATAAGATTTGATGTTATAAGCTTTTAAACCATATATTTGTACTACTAAGCCTCTAATAGCATGTTTACATGTATCTATCTCATTTACATGGACATAGCATAGTTCATACTTTTAAAACATGCTTAATAACTTATGTCATGTTTGACTAGTTGAGTGCGCATATCATTCATGTTTTAAAACTTAGTTTAAAAAAGATAATGTAGTTTGTCTTTGAAATCATTTTATCATGAATGATGTAGTATAGCACATATAAGACAACTTTTAAAACTCTTATCATAAGTATCTAAGTCATGATAACATCTTCTCAAGTTCAAAACCTACCTCATGTAGCATTCATGCACCTTAGTTCTATTTATCAAGTTTCACTTGAAAAATTCTCTAACACAAGGTCTAACAAGTTTTATCATGAACAAGACACTATAAACACCATATCATGCTCATTTATATTTGAACTCAATCATGTATATAAACTACTAATTTTAGAACTTATAGAACATAAGTTTCCACAAGGTTTATTTTTTTTTTCAAAATCTTTAAGTTTCTTTTTAAAACACATACTAAGTCATGCCAATGCTTTCTATTGTGAGCAAGAAAATTTTATATGTCATGTATTATATCATTCATTTTCATGTTACATCACTTAGAATTACATATTCCATCATCATGAGCACTATACTTGCGTCTGTGCTCGATCGACGCCCTCCGATCGCCTCCCAATACGTAATAGTCACAAAGTTGACTATTTTGACCCTTCCTAAAGATATCAAATTAACAAACTTAAAGAACAAAAGTTGTAGGTCTATTCGTCCTCCTTCCAGATCATCTTGAATCACCTCAATCGGAGTTTGTATGAAACAGTTATGGCTATTTTAGTAAAACATGTCCTGTCAGATTTTTTCCCAAAATTGGCTAGGCAGACTACCCCCCGTTGGGGCGGGGGTTTTTACTTTAAGGGGGGCCCGTTGGGGTGGGGGTCCCTTCTGCTAACTCGCGAATTTTTATCCCGAACACTACAGAAAGCCAAATTAGGCCTATAAACTCCTTTCTAATCATCATAACATGAGTTATACTCATCCAAATGAGTTCATTTTCAATTCTATGGGTTTGTAACTCATAAAACTACAACATACCAAATACCCAACAATTAAGATAAACATTAACTAACCCAAATATGAATTTAAAGCTCATGTTCATACTAATTTTCATGTTTTGAAAATTTAGCGAATTAGTTCACTACGAATTTTTTTCTCTACCACTTTGATTCATTCAACTTTCGTTGTTTTCATTTCTTCATATACTAACATAAATTAACATCAATTTATTGATTATAACACATATTAGACATAAAAGTTTGTACTTTCTTAAGCCATTTTCATACATAACCATTGTTATTTTAATTTTTTTCCTACAAACCAATTTCTTGTAACATAATCATCAAATAGCACTCACAAATGATGATTAACATATTATAAACCACATACATACATGTATAACTCCCATATGATAAGCAATTTACAGAAGATGATCATAAGAATTTAAACTGTAAATATTAGAAGTAAAGTGTACCTTCAAACCCTAGTTGGTAGGCTTAGCAAGAGATGGTGAACTCTCCTTCCTCTTGCCAAAATCATAGAAAACTATCTCTCTCTCTATCTCAAGACATATGTATTTCCTCTTTTCCTCACCAAGCTCAGTACTAGCCTTAAGAAAAAGAACGCGTAACATATAACTGACTCCCTCTCCCCCCCCCCCCCCAACGTACGTCAGGTGAAGAAAATAAAAAGGCGTCAGTTACAATAAACCAAAAGCCATAAGGCTACATTTAGTCACACACAATTTCTCCTATACTAGATTATTTTAATAATATTATATTATATAATTTTTATTTGCTACACCTATAACCAATTTACATAACTTACAATGATAATTATAATTATTATAATTCTTCTAATGATTAATAAATAATCATATATCTAATTTAATTAATAAATTAGACTTAAACATCGCTTTATTTAATTTACTTATTTTCTTTAATATTAAACAACTCATTTAATTTAATTAATTCATTAAATTAAATCTTCAAAGAATAAAATTTACCTTTGCTTTAACTTACTTATCATACGCACGTAACTAAATTATTATACCATAATTTCATAATTTATTTATTTTTCTCAATAAATAAATTATTTAAAATATTTATTCAATTCAATAAAAATTTAAGAATAATTACAAAATTCATTTAATTCCTTCAATAGTTAACTCAACTATTAAACCTCACTTTTCTAATATATGAATATATATTTCTCTTCACACCAGATCACATATTTCAAAATATATAGCACATATATATACATACTCAAACTCAAAACATCTCATAATAAGAATTTTAATTATTAAATTCCTATTTGAATAACTTATAAAAATTCGGGTTCTCACATCCTTCCCTCCTTATAAGGATTCCATCCTGGGAATCACCAAAACCCTACCTTACTAAGGTTTTCACAAAATCTCTTTCACAAATATCGTTGAATAACTTCAACACGTTAACTTAGCAAAAAGTTTTACATATATATATACTTCATTCATTTCTTCAACAACTTTTAGGTTTTATTACATAACCTTTAATTAAACACAGTCATATATCAAATATTATATATTCTTTAATACATTCATTTCCTTTTCTAAGGATCGTTATCATAAACACTCGGGATATTACTGTAAAGTTCCCGAACCCGGATACTTGAAACCCGAACTCGGTACTTCACGATACCAATTCTATGAGCGGAATACTACTAATAATAATAACAATAATATAAAACTTAAACTTAAATTTATAATTACATCAGAGTCTTTCTCCCCAATTACGTAACCTTTAAACATTCATTACATGTCATAACATATATAAATATATATATCATAGTCTTCATAATCTAAAACTATTACAAACAGTAGCATATAAAGTCATTCAGCAACTTTTCCTTTTCCTTTGTTCTTGACAGATCCTTCTGGTCCTTCACACTTAGCTGAAAACATTTAAATTAAGCAAGGATGAGCATTTGAGTGCCCAGCAAGTATTATATATATATAGACTGAAAGAATTTAAATGTTTTCTTTATAATATTTTTCTACAACTAGTCAGTAGTTGTGAAGTAATCTGTACCAATAATATTAACATAACAACCCTCTTTCAAATGTTTGAAACTGTGTATTAACTATACATGGGTTTCTGTGACATACTATGAACATTGTTTTTCATTTTCGAAAAGGTTTGAACAGAAATTCATCTGTAAACCGTCATGACTTACGGGCACGGAGGGTGATCAGCCCCATTGTACCCTGTATTGATCAATACTACATGTATAAGAACGATGTTATCGTTCACTCTGTCCGTCTTGGGCACATAAAAATTTCCCATTATCGGGATGTTCATACCTGACGGGTTTTCATAATAAAGGTCTTATCTTATTCAACAATAATATATAATTCAACATATATGTATATCAAAGGTGTATCAACATGCGATTGAATACAATGATTATCCAAGTGGGGACACTTGTATAATCATTTCTAGAAATTAACGAACAGAATATATATTCGAATTATCATATACTAACATGTTGATAATCAATGGGCGTATATAATATAAGTTTAACAATCTGTACAATAATAACATTAATTCTGAACTTCTCACTTCTGTCCATTGCATAAAGAAAATGCAAAGTTAGGATACTTGCCTGATGCGCTGCTTACAATTCTCAACTTAGTTCTACCTTTTTCTATCACAACCTATCATTAATCAGATCATTTTACTGATTAGTACAACATATCGTACACATAACACTGCCTATTGTAGTCAGCACATTTCCTATTCACATTAGCACACATGTTCAACAGTCGTTGACTCATAATTAAACATCAACACCTTCCTAATCACATTGTCATACAACCTTAATAACCATTGAATCACAAATAAACAATTAACTAACCAATTTATCTAAGTCCAGATCAATTTCTGATCTATGTCGGTCTACCGACAGCTTTATCGGTTAAATATCGAGTCTAAGACTCTAATCCGTAGTTCAATATCCATTTGGATAACTTAAACATCAGTCGCACTATTTTTCATTGCCTTATAATAATTATTAAATAATTATTATCATTTATTATAATTTTTGAAATATCAAAATCATTATTAAATGATTTAAATATTAAACAATTCTATTATCATTAATATTTAATTAATATTAAACTATTAATGAAACCATTGCCAAAATATTAAAGTTATGTATATTAACTCAAAATATTTTTAAAGTATTTATAATACCCTTAAATGATTTTTAAAACATTTAAAATCATCATTAAATAATTACCATTAATATGTAAATATTAATGAACTATTTATCCAAATATTAAAAGTCATTAATTATAACTTAAAATATTTTTAAATCATTAATATCCTTTTTAAATGATTTTTAAATAAATAAAACCATTTTTAAACTATTTATTTAATATAATTATTAAATAAATTTAATATCATTAATAATAATTTAATAATCATTAATATTAAATTATTAAAGAAATTATCCTTTAAATATTAAAAGTTATATTTTATAACTTAAAATATCTTTAAACACTTTATTTTTATTTAAAATGATTATTATAATAATAAAATCATTTTAAACTAAATTATTTAATATAATTATTAAAAAACTTTATTATCATTAATCATAATTAATTAATGAAATTTACCTTTAAATATTAAAAGTTATATTTTATAACTTAAAATATTTTTAAATACCTTATTATTATTTAAAATGATTTTTAATATAATAAAATCATTTTTAATTCATTTATTTAATTCATTTAATAAATAACTTAATTATCATTAATATTTAATTTATTAATGAAAATTATCACATAATATTAAAAGTTATCAAAAATAACTTAAATTATTTTCTTATACCATAATATAATTTTAAATGATTTTTCAAATATTAAAATCATTTTTAAATAATTTATTTAATATTATAATTAAATAAATTAATTACTTTTAATATTCCCAAAAATATTAAATATTTATGAAATATATTTAAAATAATTAAAAACTAATTTTTAGAATTTAAAATAATTTTTAATAATTTATTTTATATTTTTAATAATTTAAAACTATTTTTTTCTATTTATTAATTAATTTCTGAAAATTATTAATAAAACTGTCGCTAAAGGGCTATAGCGACACTTTCTGTCGCTATAGGTGTTCTTGAGGATTTCCAGAAACATAAACAAGTGTGCTAGGGGGTGGTTTGACCATGAATAACTTTCTGTACAAAATGTTTCTAGGCGATATAACACATACATCTTGTAGTACTCATGTAACACTACAATTACCAACAAACATCATGGCTTAACAACAACAGATATGGGAGATATTGGCCATCAAAGTAGCTGTCAGAGCTGTTCTTCACGAAGAACAGTTCGAGGTGCCTACTTTGGACCTCTATAACTTGATGATAGTGTAACGTTTATGTGATATATCAATTTCAGTGTGTAGACATCATGTAGGAATACAACTATAAAGCTTCATAACATATTAACATCAAAACATGAGCAAGATATTTCCGGTCAAACATGAACACGGAAGTTGCTAAAAAAAATTCTGGGTTCGTGTTCTTGAGCAGTTTCGGTCAACGGGATTTGACCATGAATAACTCCCGATCTATAACAGATATGAACTTGATTATTTTTTTCACCTTAAAGATGACATTACATACTACATATAACAACTTACAAAAACCCAAAAAAACTAAATAATAATAGAGATATAAGGCCTGACATTTGCCTAAAAATAATAGATTTCGGTTTTTTATAAGTTGGAAAAACTTTGATTTTGAGCACTTTGATGTTATGGGTCATGAATCTAACAACCCAGAACATTAATACACTCCTTATTACACATATTTAACAAATCAATTGCATCAATTAACATCAAATCAAAGGATTTCTAAAATTAGGGTTTTTATACCTTTATGCCTTGATTTTGATTTCTTAGCTTCCAAGTTGTTTGTGATTGGATTATGGTGAACGCGGGGCTTGATAAAGGGACTGATTTAGCAACAAATTTCGTTGGTTTGAGAGAAAATGAGAGTTGGTTGAGTATTGAATAAAATTGGCTAGCAAAATCACTTTTTCTCTCTCTCAATCCTTTATATAGACATGCTAGATTCATGAATGGCTGAGATTTGTAGTTGGTTTGCTGTCAATTTGAGTCTCATTTGTCAAATAAGTTGGTCACCCACTCAACCTATTGTCAAAACCTAGTTTGTAGCTTCAATTATACAAGAGGGACATTTTTGTCATTTCCTTAAATTTCTAGAAAATTGCCTTAGGGTTTAGGGTTTAGACATTTTAGTGTTTAGGGTTTAACATTTAACCCTTAAAGATTTAGCAACTAGGATTTCAAAAATTTCCAAATTTAGGATTTAGCAATTAGGGTTTATTACAAAAATAATAATATAAATTAACTAAATTTTAGTTTCTAAAATTAGACAATTTAGGTTTGTTAATTAGATTAATATTCTAATTACTTTATACCGTAACATTAGGGTTTAGATCATATAATTATTATTGACTTTGCTAATTTAGCAATTAGGGTTTACTTTTTCGGTAATTAGGGTTACCAAATTACAATTAGGGTTCCAATTACTAAATTAGGGTTTAATAATTTAGGGTTTCTAAATTTAATAATTGTAATCATAATACTTGTGAATTAATTACATTAATACAATAACCAACAATCTCAAACTCTAATTTTAAATTAGGGTTACTAATTATAGCAATTAGGATTTCCAAAATTTTAATTAGGGTTTACCTAATTAATACATTAAATACATGACATAATTAATATTATACACTTATAAAATAACCTTATACTTTAATTTGGATCTCAAATTAGGGTTTAACATCATTACTAGGGTTTGGTTAAAATACACCGTAATTTACCAACCATTATTAATACGGACATACCGTACATATTCATAGCACTGAAAAATCAAAATATAATTAATATTATATTATTATTCTAATACCTTGACAATAATCCAAAATTAGGGTTTGGATTCCATATCTGATTATTTTTTTCATATTTAACCTTAATAATTAAGGTAAAATATTTAACTTAATAATCTGTATAAAAATTCATATAATAAAATAATTATTATATTTTAAAAAAAAATCACTTCATATATTATTTAAATAATATATGATTATATATTCAAGGAAAATAATTAATAAAAACATTTCTATCTTAAAGTTAATTATTATAAAAATATACTTTATAATAATCAATAATTCTAAAATAAATTTGCTTGTAAATATTCATGTAATAAATATATTTTTATTTACCACATAAATACTTATACACATAATCTTGCACAAATCCTCATCCTTAAAATAATAAAAAAAAAATTATACACAAAATTTATGATTTATTTATATAGAAAATATCGGGTTGTCACAATTACATTCACCCTCCCTTATAAGAATTTCTTCCTTGAAATTTTATTTATTAATCTTTATTCATTCAATCTATCAAAATAGATTTTGCGTTAATACTTTATTCATTCATTGGGTTCTACAACCAAATTCTTTCTCTAAGAATCTTTCTAAAATCATCATATTCCACACCTCTTCTTCTTCTAAGAGTTTCACATTTCTCTTCTTTCTGGAGTTTCAATTCTTTCTTGAAATTATTTTGTTTTGCTTAATTTTCTCATCCTTTCCACTTTCACCTTTCAGAATAATAAGAATCTTTCACAACTGCTAAATAATTGGGAAGCGGTATGAATAACGGGAATTTAAAAGATTCCAAATCATGCTGAGGGTCATAAGACATTGAACTACTTCCACAGTTATAAGTACTCTTTCAACTTAAACCTTAACAGTCATTAGACTATAGGGACTCCCGTATGTGGGGTATTAAGCCCTTCGTACGATGTATTGTGCACTCTGTCCATGGTTATAAGTACTCTTTCAACTTAAACCTTAACAGTCATTAGACTATATGGACTCCCGTACTTAGGGTGATTAGCCCTTCATACCATGTATTGTGCACAAACATCTAAACGTTTCCACGTAATCCCCTATAAAAGGGTTGTTTATCTCAGCTTTTCAACATCTGAATCTACACCAAAACAATTTGGTTTGGCATAACTTCTCAAGAAACACTTGAATTTTATGATCATCTTTCAATATTTGTCTAGCTGAATCAAATAACATAGACTTCTAAAACAATTCGGACATCAATCGAAATATACATATACATATACATATATATATATATATATATATATATATATATATATATTCTCATATCTTAAAGAAATCTCAAAAATCCTTTTATGGCGTCATAATTATGACGTTGTCATACTACATCTCACCATAGTGGGCTGACAATCATATGATCACATCCAACACTAGGTTCTATTGTATTTATGACCCCATCGTTTATTATATCACCTGATATATATATAGTTAAAATATATTTTGAAATTTTAAAAATCATTTTTTTAACTAGCCGAAACAAATAGCATATATATGCGAATAATAGCACTATTTTAAAAATTCTTTGGTTCACTAATGTGATCCAACATTTTTTTTCAAAAATCAAAAGTACAACCATCGGCACGAAGTCAATAAATCTCGAAAATCTAGCATAGCTAGTAGATTTAGAATATCTAATTTTCTCCATCAATTTCTAATTTTTATACTAAATATTCTTGTATTTCAACTTACCATCCTCCTATACCCCCAGTATAGTTCATCAAACTTACCGCAGATTGGAAGTTCAGGACCTTGCCACAATAATATGAGTTTAGAACTTATTCTAGTCAGACCATAGGCGTCCATTCGTTGAGGGGTTCAAAACATACCATATTGTTATGAGTCACGAACTTACCATATGCATTAGTTTTAAGAACCGCGCCTAATCCTAATAATATCTGACTAACCTTAATAGTTTCTAACTATCAAATATAAACATGAGAAAAGAATCACCTTTTTGCCACATATACATTGATAGCGCGACACCAACCATCCAATGATTATCAATGTGATAAACTCAGTGCAAGCACAAAACCCTCGCCCATACAAAGGTTTGTACAACTCAGCCATCACATGAGTCCTCAATTGAAATCCCTCCGAACTCTATCTTGCTTATAACTTGCTCTTTGCTCGATACGAATTTTTTTCGTACCTCATCATATATAACTCCTCGTGAGTTTATCTTATACTATATCATAGTATATTATCTTCATAGCATCAAGCTATAATTATTCAAGCATTATAGACCATCTTTCTTAAACAGATCACGTCGTGATCTTATTCTATAATCATCTCCCTTAAAATTCTTTTCTTGACTCGTGATCGTTTTATTTTACGATCCTCTTTCTTTCCCTTTTTCATCATTTACGACATTATTCGTTATCTTGGTTATTGCCATTTCATATCTTTATATCTCTTCAAGATTCTTCTTTGAATTTTCTTGTTTATATAACAATTCTTACTTTAAGAATTTCTAATTTCATTTACATTCCTCAACATTTCATTCAAGTTCTACATTTTCATCATACGTATCCATTTTCTATACTTGGTACACATCGAGTCTCTAATAGTTTCAATATGGTACGCTGAGTGGTTTTCCACAAACAACCAACAAACTAGGTTCTGAGTTTCTAGTTCGTATATACCTCCGCTCTATGAAGGAATCGTTCATCCCAGATACCATACATTAACTATTAAAGAGTACGGTTGACCACACTTAAATATAACTTTTTATTCTTAACTTCTTTATCATCTTCTCCTTTATTCTCTAAGGTTATAGCCTAGGGTACTCTTACCTAAGGTTTATAACCTACAGCTTTGATACCAACTGTAACAATCCCAAAATTCATATAATTTAATTCTCGACTTCGGTCGTTAACAATACATTCAACCTCTAATTTTTACATCATTAAACTATAATACAACTATTGAAATTTGCGGAATAATTAAAATTTTCTATTACAATTAATATTTTCTATTACAAACTATTCTCGTTCACAGAAGTTTCAACCTTTACATTTAAATATCTCAAAATCATTGTAATACTACAAGAGTTTACATCGCAAAACGATATTACAATTCAACATTAATACATTATTCGGAACCTTAAACATGGTTTAAATAATAATAACACGACCAAAGTGTATAAATCTTTAATTATCACATCTGATTCATGTCTTTCAAGTAACACATAACTTTACCTTGAATCTTAAACCTGTAAAAGTGGTTATTTGCAAGGTTTGAGCTCGATAGCCCATCAAAATCTAACAGTTTTCATGCATCACATAGCACATAATAACATGCTCAACATATAAAATACATGCCATAGTTCATATAACAAGTATAAAGATTGAGTCCTTAGTCAATCAGCATGCTTTAATCAATCAACATAGTCATAAACTGACTTTAACATTTCATACTTTCAACATACATATAACACATCATGCTCTTTGCAATAAAGATTTAAAACAGTTAATCATCAATTTCACATAGCAAATAGGAATTGAAAGACTTGCCTGATCCATAGTTTATGAACTACGACTAAACTGCTTAACGCTTATCTGCATTTTTGTGTATTCCTACACAGTTATATAATCATGAATTCACATCCATTAGTCATATATTTCATACATTCTTCATATAATAGTAACGTTACATTATTTCCTAACTAGGTTTGTAAAACCTTCATTTCACTATCTCATCATACTCTTAGTATAGCTAGGCATATATAAGTATACCTTAACCATCCGTACTTGACATCAAATAGGTTGTGATCTATTTTCAAGTTCACATTCAAATTACTTAGCTCCATAATGATTTATTTCAATCAATAAGGCTTAACAACTTTCTTTAACAAGATTTAATGTTATAAGCTTTTAAACTATATATTTGTACTAATAAGCCTCTAATAGCATGCTTACATGTATCTATCTCATTTACATGGACAAAACATAGTTCATACTTTTAAAACATGTTTAATAACTTATGTCATGCTTGACTAGTTGAGTGCGCATATCATTCATGTTTTAATACTTAGTTTAAAAAAGATAATGGAGTTTGTCTTTGAAATCATTTTATCATGAATGATGTAGTATAGCACATATAAGACAACTTTTAAAACTCTTATCATAAGTATCTAAGTCATGATAACATCTTCTCAAGTTCAAAACACATACTAAGTCATGCCAATGCTTTCTATTATGAGCAAGGAAATTTTATATGCCATGTATTATATCATGCATTTTCATGTTACATCACTTAGAATAACATATTCCATCATCGGGAGCACTATACTAGCGTATGTGCTCGATCGACGCCCTCCGATCGCCTCTGAATACGTAATAGTCACAAAGATGACTATTTTTACCCTTCCTAAAAACTTCAAATTAACAAACTTAAAGAACAAAAGTTGTAGGTCTATTCATCCTCGTTCCAGATCATCTTGAATCACCTCCATCGGAATTCGTATGAAACAGTTATGGCTATTTTAGTAAAAACATGTCTTGTCAGATTTGTTTTTCCAAAATTGGCTAGGCAGACTACCCCCTTCCCCCCACCGAGGCGGGGGTTTTTACACTAGGGGGGCCGTCGGGGCGGGGGTCCCTTCTGTTAACTAACGAATTTTGATCCCGAACACTACAGAAAGTCAAATTAGACCTACAAACTCCTTTCTAATCATCATAACATGAGTTATACTCATCCAAATGAGTTCATTTTTGATTCTATGGGTTTGTAACTCATAAAACTACAACATAATAAATACCCAACAGTTAAGATAAACATTAACTAACCCAAATATGAATTTAAAGCTAATGTTCATACTAATTTTCACGTTTTGATAATTTAGCGAATTCGTTCACTACGAATTCGTTTCTCAACCATTTCGATTCATTCAACTTTCGTTGTTTTCATTTCTTCACATACTAACATAATTCAACATCAATTTACAGATTATAACACATATTAGACATAAAATTTTATACTTTCTTAAGCCATTTTGATACATGAATCATAACATAAATTGATTCAAGGATATGTAATTGATTCAAGTTAAGATATCAATAAAATATTTATTTTTAAGAAGATTGAAAAAGTTTAAATTATTCCGCATATTTTTATAACATCAAATATGATATAAGACAGGAATGGTAAATGATCGAGATTAGAAACTTATAAAGGTTTGGGGTCATTATACAGATCCTGGAAATGGAAAGGAATTATATTCTAAATTGTAATAAGCAAGGTTATATTCATTAAGTTATGAATAAAAGATATAAATAGTTTGACGATAGTAGTATCGTAGCAGACCGAATCCTAGGTTCGAAGAGAATCAGATTTGGGGGCGTCACAGGTTGGTATCAAATTTGTAGGTTATAAACTTTAGGAAGAAGTACCTTAGGCTATAACCTGAGAGAGAAAGAGAGAGAAAGATAGAGATTAAAATATATATATATGCGAAGATTCAAAGAAGAATCTTGAAGTATCTAAGAAAATGAGAATTTAGAAGTTTTCTAACTCCGGTAATAAAAATGTTAAGATGATTTCTATAAGATAAAAATGACAAGGATAATAAGAATGAACTCGAATGGAGTTTAGTTGATAATGGGAAAGAATCCTAAGGTAAACCGATGATCACGACATGATCGGATTGAGATATGAAATGATAAATAGTCTATAACGACTAAGTTTTTATAGCTTGATGCTATAAGAGAAGGTACTATGAAATAGTACGAGATAAACTCATGAGGAGTTGTAAATGTTAAGATACGAAAAAATTTGTATCGAGCAAAGAGAAAGTTAAGAGTGAGGTATAGTTAGGTGGGATTTCAATTGGGGACTCATGTGAGAGTTGAGTTGTACAAACCTTTGTATGGACAGAGGCTTTGTGCTCACGCTCGGTTCCTCACAATGATAATTATTAGAATGTTGGTCCCGCACTTATGGTGAGAAGGTGATTCTTTTCTCATATCATATTTGATAGATAGAGACTATTAAGATTAAGATATAGAATATTAAGATTAGGCGCGAGTTCTTCAAACTCATGCATATGGTAAGTTCGTGACTCATAATCATATGGTACGTTTTGAATTCCTCAGCGAATGGACGCCTATGGTCTGACTAGGATAAGTTCTTAAACTCATATTATTGTGGCAAGTTCCTGAACTTCCAAAGTGTGGTAAGTTTGATGAACTATACTAGGTATAGAAAACTTCTGAGGTAAGAATTAAGAAATTTTAGTATAGTAAGCATTGATGGTGTTAGAGATTGATAGAATGAAGCAATGGAGTAAAGATTGAAGTTCATGGAGAAACATGGATTTCCTAAATCTTCTAGCTCTGCTAGATTTTCAAATTTTATTGACTTCGTGCTGATGTTTGCACTTCTGTTTTCTTGAAAAACATTGTATCATGTGATTGAACCAATGATATTTAAAAATAATACCGTTATTCTTATGTCTATGCTAATTGTTTCGTCTAAGACAAAAATGATTTGAAAAATTTTCAAAATGTATTTCTAACCATGTGCGTCATTTGATATGGTGTCGAAAATGGTAAACGATGGAGTCATCAATGCAATCAAACCTAGTGTTAGTTGTGATCGAGAGATCGTCAGCCCTATATGGTATGATGTAATATGACAAAGTCACATAATGGCAAAATCCTCAACGTACAACTAATCTGGTACGGTATCATGACATTATAAAAGAATTTTTAGTTTTCTTTTAAATTATGAAGAATTTCAATTAAGTTGGCTAAATTATTTTGATTGATGTCCGAGTTGTTAAAAGTCTAAGCTATTTGATTTGGCTAGACGAATGTTGAAAAATATTTATGGAATTCTAGCATTCTTGAGTATTTATTCCAAACCAGATTGCTCTGGTGCGGATTCAGATGTTGAAAAGATGAGGTGAACAACCCTATAAGGGGACATATTTTCGGAGACAATGGTTCTGAACGTAAGGCATATAATCATTACAACACACTACGTTGCGGCCCAACGTAGTGCTACAATACTACGTTGGGCACCTAGTGTACGTGTGGAGGGTGTTTTCAGTCTTTGTGATTGATAAACACTCTGGTTTGCAGTGTGAAGGATTATGTTGAAGCACTAGTAAACCTAGAGAAGAGTTCACGGTCTTATGACCCCTCAGCATAATTTAGAATCTGAGTTATTCATACTACTTCCCGATTATTAAAAAATCGTGGAAGATTTTTATTCTTCTGAAGGATGAATGTAGTAAGTAGAATGTTCCTTAAAAAGGAGAATGTGGTAGAATACAAGTGAGCAAGTAATAATAAAACTTCCGAAAAGAGAATGGATAAAATTATTCAAAAAGAATATGTAATATTCATAATAGCGCCGAGTAGAGGAGGTTTCGGTGATTCCGAGGACGGAATCCTTATAAGGGGGAGAGGATGTAAGAACCTGAATTTTCAAAAAAAATATTAAAATAATAATTTAGTAAATAAAATTCTTAAGGCATGAGAAGGGTTCTTTCTAATAACAGTATGTATATATATATATATATATGTGTGTGTGTGTGTGTGTGTGTGTGTGTGTGTGTGTTTTGAGGTCTGTGGCATTGTGTTGCATTGCATGGGGTAATATAAACTATGCAATAAGTGATTTCTATGTTTAATAAATATATTATTATTATATATTTGTTATTTATTGAAGAGGTGAGTTATTTGAAATAAAGAAGATGGATAGAAATTTATCTATCGATATTAAATAATTTGTCTGAAATTATTTTATCATAGTAAGTTGGTGACATTAAATATCTTTGATAATCACTAATTTCTTGAGTTTATGTACGAGTAAGTATCAAGTCTAAGGCAGTGAAACCGTACCCTTTAATGGTGGATGTGTAGGAGTTGGGCTAAACGATTCCTTCAGAGATCAGAGGTATATACGAATTAGTAACTGATCTAACTCATTATAAAAATAGTGTAGACGAGACGAAAACTAATTTGTTGGTTATTTGTGAGAAATCACTCAGTGTACTATATTGAATACTATTAAAGACTTGATGTGTGCTAGGTTTAGATTTGTATATATATACGTTGTTAATGAAAGAAGAAAATCGAGATATCTTTAGATAAATATTGGTTAGAGATTTATTGATTAATATTGAGATATGGTTAAATGTATAGATTAAAGAAATTGTGTTGAGATAATTTATAGATAGGAAAGAGAAATAATTATAGTATATTTCTAATAAAGGATATTAAAATAAATTCTAGCATTTGATTATTTTAATAAAAGGGGGAATATTATTTTGATATTACCATATATAACTTTGTACGAGGTAATGTGTGTGAGTAAGTAATATGGTAAATATATTAAAACATATTTGCTATATAAGTTGATGGAAACAATTTATCATAATAGAAAATAAACTTATTTTCTATATATAGTGTGTACGTGTGTCGTGCATGTAAATATTTTAATAATACATAGATATTATATTAACAATAATATCTTGAGAAAATGAGTAAATCGTTTTATTATGATTAGTTCCTATATTTAGAAAAAACGTGATAAAAATATCGTATGTTATGTTATGGCGAAATACATAATTTTGATTATAGTAATGTATTTCCAAGAGGGTTAAAGTTAAAAAGAAAACTAAGTTATTCTAATAACTTGAGTTATTATATTATTGTGAATGTTGTAAAGAATATTTAAATATCTTCATTCACGATATATTTGTATATGTGAACCTTGTGATATAATAGTTCAATGTAAATTGAACATATTATAAATAGTAATGTGGTGGGAAATGAATAAGTAATGAAAATGAGAATAAGCTTAATGTAAGCTTGTGAGATATGCCTAATGTGGCAAAGTGATAGAATAATTGAAGGAATTAAATTGTATGTGTAATGGTTTTATATTATATTGTAGCTACATCTATATGATATGAAATGAAGTAGAACACTTCAATGGTAACTATATAATATAGGAAGTATTTGAATATATATGTATAAAGGTTAGTATGTTAGCATTATGTACAAGTGAGATAATAAAATATAATATGGTGCAATAGACCACTTTCATGACCATATTATAAGATGTAAAGTTAAGAATAATATTATTTTGTGAGGTTATATTATTATAAGCTTGTGGACTATTAATTACTAAGTTCACATAATTATGTCTTGTGTGGCATAACTAGTGAAGTTAAATCAAAGGGAGAATTAATGGGAAGTATTAAAAGAAAATAAATGGTGAGTTCATAAATAATTGATAGTAATTATCATTATGATCATTGGGTATATTTAAGATGATAAATTTTATGGAAAATAATATTGGTACCCAACTAAGTTATATTCTAGTCTAATGTAAATATTATTTCGAATAATCAAATGTACATGGATTATATAATTCTATGTGAGTGGGTGTATATGTATGCACATTTGGGGGGGAAATATCAAATAAACCTAAGTATGCTAATAATAATATGGAATGCTGAGTTTTAAGGGTATAATATCCCAAATGAGAGTCATTTCTTCATCACGTGAAATACAAAAAGCCTAGCTAGCTAGTTTGCTTCTTCCTCTCCAAAATCCATAGCTTCCAAATGATGAAGAGAGGAGTGGGTTGATTTGATTTTCCACGGACTCCTTCTTATCCAACATCTTCTTCCTTCTTCCATTAGTTTAATCTTTGAGGCAAAGTTTTGGTACAGGTATTGAATTCTCTATAAAGAGAGACTTCCCTTCTCAAACCAAGGCTGCTAAATTGTTGAGTTTAGATAATATATAGAGAGTCAGTGAAGTTGAGAGATAAGGGACTGTCAAGAGAGCTTTTGTAATTTGGCAAATACAATAAGAAGAAGATATAAGCATGTAAAGTAGAACAACTCTTCAAAGGTACTAATTTTTTCTCCTCTATGTTTTTATAAGCTGAAATCATTGATAGAATGGTGAAAACATGATGATTGTGTGATTATAATACATATATGTTCTTCATTTCAAGATTTCAAATTTCTTAGTAATAACAAGAAAAAGTAGCTTTTGAGTCACAAAATTTATAGCTAAGGATTGTTGTAATCCATGAATTATTGTTAGATGTTGTTAATAAAGTTCAATGCGAAAACGAGAGTTAAACGAACCAATTTGGTTTAGAAAAGAATTCGTAGTGAATGAATTCGCTAAACTTTTCAAAACATGAAAATTAGTATGAACATGAGTTTTGGATTTAGAATTAGGTTAGTTAGGGTTTCTATAAATTGTTATAATTCTAGTATGTTGTAGTTCTATGAATTACGAATCCATAGAATCAAAAACGGACTAATTTGGATATGTATAACTCACATTATGAAGGTTAAAAAGAAATTTGGCTTGTTGGTTCGTAGAAGGGAATGAAATTTCGACTTTGCAGCAGTTAGGCCCACCCCGGCGGGCTATTATTAGGGCAAAACCCTCGCCCCGGCGGGGGGTGATCTGAGTTACAGATGTTGAGAAAATCTGACCGGACATGTTTTACTAAAATAGCAATAATGTTTTCATACGAACTTCGATTGAGGATATTCATGATGATCCGGAACGAGAACGAATAGACCTACAACTTTTGTTCTTTAAGTGTTTCAATTTAAGGTCATTAGAAGGGGTCAAAACAGTTATATTTGTGACTGTTATGTATTTAGAGACAATCAGAGGGCGTCGATCGAGCACATATGCAAGTATAGTGCTCCCGAAGATGGAATATGTTATTCTAAGTGATAAAATATAAATATGCATGATAATAGACATGTCATATAGATATGATTTCTATACTCATAATGAAATGCATTAACATGATTTTCTAAAAGAAAACTTAAAGTTTTTGAGAAACGAAAGTTGATGAAATTGGTGTCCTTTGAGTTCTAACCTTGGACCCTATGTACACATGTCAATGGACATGAAATGTAGTTTTAAAGTTACGTTGCATATAATAGATTGATATAGCTTGGTTTAAAGTGTTTTGAAAGAAAAACTTGAAGTTTTAAAAATAAAACTTGACGAACTTTGTGTCTTTTAAGTTTCGACTTTGGGAACATGTGATTGTGGCCTAGTTATGTGTGCGGATGGACAAGGAATGTAATTTCAAGATATATTGCACATAAAAGGTTGTCAAGCTCGGTTTAGTATGTGTTTTAAAGAGAAATTTAAAAGTTTTAGAAACTAACTTTGATGAGCATTGTATTACTTGCATTATGACCTTATAAGCAAGCATGATAGAGTTGTCTATGCCTTTGAACGTGAATGATATGTGCACTCAACTAGTCAAGCATGACATAAGTTATTTAAGCATGTTTTAAAAGTATGAACTATGCTATGTCTATGTAAATGAGATAGATACATGTGAGCATGATATTAGAGGCTTACTAGTAACAATATATGGTTTAAAAGCTTATAACATCGAATCTTGTTAAAGAAAGTTGTTAAGCCTTATTGATTGAAATAAATCATTATGGAGCTAAGTACTTTGAATGTAAACTTGAAAATAGATCAAAACCTATTTGTTGTCAAGTACGGATGGTTAAGGTATACTTATACATGCCTAGCTATTCTAAGAGTATGATGAGAAAGTGAAATGAAGGTTTATCAAACCTAGTTAGGAAACGATGTGATATTTATTATTATATTAAGAGCATATGAAATGTATGAATGATGGATATGAATACATGATTATATAACTGTGTGAGAATAAACGCAGTGTAGATAAGCTTAAAATAGTTAAGTCGTAGTTGATAAACTATGAATCAAGCAAGTCTTTCAGTTCCTATTTGATTTGAATTCTATAACTGTTAGTTGAGCTATATTATGCTATGAGAATGTTGATGTATATTTATGAAATGCATATGAGATATGTATGAAATTGAAAGTTGATCTTTGATGATATGCTTGTGAAGTAAATGTCTATGCATGTTATGTGAGAAGTAACATGCGTAGTAAATATTAATTGATTATGAATGCATGAACTGAGTATGCTATTATATGCTATGTGATGCATGAAAACTGTTAGAATTGCCGGGCTGTCGAGCTCACCCTTGTAAATAACCACTTTTACATGTTAATGACTCACGATAAAGATTACGTGCTACTTGATAGATAAAGTTCAATAGCATCGAAGGAGATTTATTTATTTATTTAAATATATGCCCTTGAACCATGTTTAGGTTCTAGGAGATGTACATGATAGTAGCACTACAAAAACATAGGTCATTGGCGACGGCATCATTAGCGACGGCAGTCGCCAATAACCTCATTATCGATGGCGTAGCCGTCGCCAATGACGCCCGTCGAGAATGACCCTTCCCTGGTCTAATTTTGGTGGGAATTTTCTTGGCGGGCGTGGGAAAAGGTCATAGGCGATGGCCTTTGCCGTCGGTATTGAGTGCCGTCGAGAATGGGTTAATATTAACTTACAGTAGCTTAAATTTTTTTCATTTCTCTTGTTCTTTTTTCTCCCCCTTCTTCCTGCTGCCGTCGCTGGCTTCTCTTTGTCGTCGCCCACTGCCCTTTTCTTGTCGTCGCCGTCTCTCTTCTACCGTTGTCCCTCGCTCTCTGTCTCTCTCGACTGCAAGGTAATCCCAATTTCATTTTTCCCCCAAATTTAACCTAGCTAATAATGTTTGCAAGTTTTCCCCCAAATTTCAGTCTTCCCAATTTCGACTGCAATTGTTTGCAAGTTAATCTTCCTCTCTTTCAAATATTTGCAAGTTTACATGAAAATATCAATTGCAATGTTTGCTAAAGTTTTTTTTGTGTGTGTGATAATGTTAAACGAAAAAATGAGAAGTATCCTCTTCAATTTTTCTACTTCAGTATCTACTGAACCCTTTTGTGCAAAGTGTGGGAATTTTCTTAGCCCCCTTTGTTTTCTCTTTATTTATTATCGCTATCGAATTCTTATTATCATTTATTGATTTGCGTATTCCAGATACTGTAACTACATTCTCGAGTGATCTGAAATTTGTTGGATTGTGGGTCTTGTTTTATATGATATTGATATTAATATTAAATTGGGATCTGTAACCTATATTCTTCTTCTAGTTTAATCCCCTTGTCTTCGTTTATTAAAATTTGATTATGATTGCATATATGACTATTTGTCAATACGTTTTCGATTATTTGTTTACGTTATTATAATGTTTCATGGGTTTCCACTAATAGATCACGTGAAGCAAAGTTTTAGACCTTTATATTATCATAGCCTCTAGAATTTTAAGGATGAATATGTTTCATCCCCATTTGCAAATATTAAGTATGAATTTGTTTCATGTTGACCTCTAAAAATAATAAGTTGTTAGCTTTAGTTGTCGCATGATAATGAAATTAGAATGCGAACATGTGCTTATATTATTATCATAAAGAGGTCTCTTTTTTGCGGGAAAAAATTTATAGGCTAATTGGGCTGTTTTGTGTAACATGGGAAATATTATTTTGTCTATGTTTCATGTGACTTCTTATAATTCAACTCAATGACAATTCTTATCTTAAACTAGTTGGCATAGGCTTGTAAAAATTTCACCATCCAATTAAAAATTACACAAGCCTATAAATTGCTCTCATTGCTGCTTTCCCGACCCTTTCACCTTTTGAAGGCAATCACTTCCCGCTCTTTCCATAACTGTCTCAAAGCGTGACAGTTCAGTTGAAAACCAGCTTTTTAGTGGTTGAATCCTTATCAACTATAAAATAACCTACAGTGGTTTAACATTATAAACAGAATTAACTATTAACGTTATGCACAATAATCCATTCTATCAAATATAAGAATATTGAATTGGCATAGATGAAAATGAAGCTTGATAAAGGGGAACCACATATGTCAAAAGATAATTATATATATTACAGTAGCATGAAGACAAGACCTCAACTTTTTTGCGTTATTCAAGTGCATACAAGTTGAATTTGGATAACTGCAATAATAACAAGATTTAGAGTTTACAAAGAACACATTCATCTCGTACCTTTAACCAAACATAATAGTTTAATAATAAAAAAATTCCCACTAAAATTAGTTTAATAATAGTTTGTGACCTGATAAAAGCTAGTATTCTTTTTGTTATACAAAAATAATCCTTACTTTGACATGTGAATATTTTCATATAGTTTAGGAAGCTTAGAAACCCGTTTGAGATTCACTTAGTAGGAGTGAATCTCAAATAGTCCTCGTTTTGGGACTGTTCTTGTATGTTTCGATCTCACGTAGGTCGGTGTTAACGACTTGAGCACGTCTTTATATTTTTTGAATTTTTGGTCAGTATATATCTCTTGACGTTCTTCGGGTGCATATTTAGACTACGATGTGTTAGTCTATTTCGTGTACTTGAAGACCATGGGGAGGTGCTGTCGAAATTTTTGAAAAATTTAAGATATGTTCAAGTTGTTGGCATCAGTGAGGCGACACATCCGGGAATGGGATAAAAGCCTGACCCGTTAGAGTGGGAGATGAAGTTAGGAAACTCATAAGCTTGCATATACATTAACTTGGAGACTTGATTGTGTTTGTCTAACTTTCCATATATATAGAGACAGTTGTCCAAGATATCTGTTGATCAAAGTTGGATGGAACGTAGGGAAGCCACTAATAAGAGTGGGCTTAGCTCTGAGTACCGTAGTGGGGTTGAACAGTTTCTCAATTTCGCATTTGAACAAGTCAGCGGCGATGAGATTAGATGTCCTTGTAAGAGGTGTGTGAATGAAGTGTGGAAGGAAAGGAGTGATGTCATATGCGACTTATTTGCATATGGGTTCAATCAGGGTTATACCACATAGATCTATCATGGGGAAACCTGGTTGGATGAACATGAATCAGAACCAGAATCTAGAGGTGACGAAACCTTTGACTGTACTAACATGATAGTTGAAGCTGCTGGTTCATACTTCCAATGGAACACAGACAGGGATGACAGTAGCGTCGAGCAAGAGCCGAATGACGGGGCTAAGGATTTCTATGAGTTATTGCATGAAGCAGCGACGCCACTATATGATGGGCACGAAAAGCACATCGTCTTATCTGCCGTGACTAAGTTTTTACACTTCAAGAACGAGCATGACTATAGCGAGAGAGGTTTTAATGAACTGTTAAGCATTGTGAAAGAGTGCTTACCTGCAGGCAATAAGTTACCTGAGTCATACTATGATGTGAAGAAAATGGTCAAAAGGCTCAATCTAGGGTATGAGAAGATTGATGCTTGTGAGAATGACTGTATGTTGTATTACGGTGATGTCAATAAAGATAAGAGGTCATGTGATATTTGTGGTACAAGTAGATACCGTGAACAGCGCAAAAAAAAAGGTAAAAGATGTGCCGAGAAAGATCTTACGTTACTTTCCCATTGCCCCGAGGCCTCAGCGGTTGTTCATGTCAACACATACCTTCGAGGATATGAGGTGGCACTCTACATGGGACATAGCCGAAGGTCAACTGATGCACCCGGCAAATGGGCTTGAGTGGAAAAATTTTGATAACAAGCACCCCTCGTTTGCTGAAGAGGTTCGCAATGTTAGGCTTGGACTTGCTACGGATGGTTTTAATCCATTTAACGGGCCTTACACAAAGCCCTACTCAACTTGGCCGGTGATTATTGTGGTGTATAACCTCCCGCCTTCAATGTGCATAAAATATCCCTACATGTTCATGCCTTTACTGATTCAGGGTGATAAGAGTCCGAGTAAAGACATCAATGTATACCTCAAGCCGTTAGTTGATGAGTTGAAGATGTTGTGGGAAAAAGGGGTTCAAACTTATGATGTATCTCTTAAGCAGAACTTTGACATGAGGGCAGTTTTGCTGTGGACAATAAATGACTTCCCAGCATTAGGAATGACCAGTGGATGGTCGACTCACGGAGGCTTGTCATATCTCGTGTGCATGGGGTCAATTAAAGCCGTGCGGCTCAAACATGGGGGGAAAATGAGTTTCTTTGCAACATCCAGACAGTTTTTGCCGATTGAACATCGTTATTGACGGATGAGTAGACAATTCAATCAAAAAACAGAGAAACGTCAAGTACCTGGCCGACTTTCTGGGTCAGCACTGTTGAGTTGGATACGTTAAGTACCTGGATTATTGTGCTGTATACAGCCCATAACCCGTATTGGTCTTCTGAATGCCATGCAAACACACACATAGCACCGCGTATGTATTAGACACACGTTACAACTTACGGGACTCGATTCCAACATACGAAATTCGAGTTATCGTCCAGTTTGCAAAACTCGCCAACACTTAGGCAAAAAATCAAAAAATAGCCCAAAACTAGCATCGGCCGTATGAATGCCACGCAAACACACACATAGCACCGCGTAGGTATTAGACACGTATTACAATTTATGGGACTCGATTTCGACATACGGAATCCGAGTTATCGTCCAGTTTGCAAAACTCATCAACACTTAGGCAAAAAGCCCAAAAATAGCCCAAAACCCGCATCGGCCGTCCGAATTCCACGCAAACACACACATAGCACCGCGTAGGTATTAGACACGCGTTACAACTTACGGGACTCGATTCCGACATACGGAATTCGAGTTATCGTTCAGTTTGCAAAACTCGCCAACACTTAGGCAAAAAGCCGAAAAATAGCCCAAAACCCGCATCGGCTGTCCGAATGCCATGCAAACACACACATAGCACCGCGTAGGTATTAGACACGTGTTACAACTTACGGGACTCGATTCCGACATACAGAATCCGAGTTATCGTCTAGTTTGAAAAACTCGCCAACACTTAGGCAAAAAGTCGAAAAATAGCCCAACACCCGTATCGGCAGTCCGAATGCCACGCTAACACACACATAGCACCGCGTAGGTATTAGACATACGTTACAACTTACGGGACTCGATTCCGACATACGAAATCCGAGTTATCGTCCAGTTTGCAAAACTCGCCAACAATTAGGCAAAAAACCGAAAAATAGCCCAAAACAGGTATCAACCGTCCGAATGCCACGTAAACATACACATAACACTGCGTAGGTATTAAACACACAATACAATTTATGAGACTCGATTACGACATACGGAATCCGAGTTATCGTCCAGTTTGCACAACTCGCCAACACTTAGGCAAAAAGCCAAAAAATAGCTCGAAACTCGTATCGGTCGTCCGAATGCCACGCAAATACACATATAGAACCGCGTAGGTATTAGACATGCGTTACAACTTATGGGACTCGATTCTGACATACGGAATCCAAATTATCATCCGGTTTACAAAACTCACCAACACTTAGGCAAAAAGCCAAAAAATAGCCCAAAACTCGCATCGGTCGTCCGAATGCCAGGCAAACACACACATAGCACCGCGTAGGTATTAGACACGCATTACAACTTACGAGACTCGATTCTGACATACAAAATCCGAGTTATCATCCAGTTTGCAAAACTCGCCAACACTTAGGCAAAAAGCCAAAAAATAACCCAAAACCCACATCGGCCGTCCGAATGTCACGCAAACACATACATAGCACCGCGTAGGTATTAAACACACGTTACAACTTACGTGACTCAATTCCGACATACGAAATCCGAGTTATCGCCCAGTTTGCAAAACTCAACAACACTTGAAGAACACAAACAAAACTAATTTAAATATGCTCTATTTTCGAATTCGTTATTAATATCTTAATATTGTAGGGTCTTGTTGATGAGACTTCGGCGGGTGGAGGCTGTGGCACAAGTGATGCCCGTGGTGGAGATGGTGATGACCGTCGGGCTGATGCTGATGAGACTATTGAGGGTGGGACCGACAGTCAGACCGGAGGTGGGGCTGGTGGTGGGACCGTAGGTGGGACCAGCGATGGGACCGGCGATGGTGATACCGACATTCTTGATCTTGGGTTGTAGTACCCATTATGTTTATATTTTGACTTTCATATATGTATATTTATACAGCTTTTGAGTTGTACAGACTAGAGTTTAGAATATAGTTAGGTTGATGGTATATGTATATAACTATATTGATTGTTTATGATTACATTTTGTATTTACATTGTACGACTTTTATCTATAAGTCATTACATTGTTTACATATTTGATGGTTGATATAGCAAAAGCTATTATTGTTATAGATATGCGTTCGTGAAGAATTCTTTATAATTTGTCTTTAGTTTATAATAGGTATAATTATGTATATGTAAATGAACAGGGGTATTTTGAAATTTTTCAAAAAATTTTTTTTATAAAAAACTCATTGGCGACGGGCATGGAGGGTCATTGGTGAAGGCTATGCCGTCGGCAATGACTGTTTTTTATTTTCTGGTAGAAATATTATTAACGATTTTTTTCGTTGTCGACGACAATGACCCCGTCGGTAATGACCCTCTTGCCGACTGCGAGCGATGGGAGCCAGGGGCGATAACCTATACGGCGACGGGACGGGCGACGGCAACGCCCGTTGCCAATGACCCTCTTGCCGTCGGCAATGAGGTCATTGGAGACGGCACTGTGTAGTGTAGTTTACGATGTGTAATACATGTTATGTTGTACTATATGATATATAGAGGAATTCGAATCGAGATGTAAAGATTGATACATAAATTCGAATAGAAAGAATCATAACATAAATTAATTCAAGTTAAGATATCAATAAAAGATTTATTTTTAAGGAGATTGAAAAAGTTTAAATTATTCCGCATATTTTTATAACATCGAATATGATATAAGACATGAATGGTAAATGATCAAGATTAGAAACTTATAAAAGTTTGGGGTCATTATACAGATCCTGGAAATGGAAAGAAATTATATTCTAAATTGTAATAAGCAAAGTTATATTTATTAAGTTATGAATAAAATATATAAATAGTTTGACGATAGTAGTATCGTGGCGGACCGAATCCGAGGTTCGAAGAGAATCGAATTTGGGGGCGTCACAAGATAAGTTTAGGTTATAGTACAATCGTAATCTTTGATGGTTGACATATGGGAGCTGGGCTAAACAATTTCTTCAGAGAGCGAAGGTATATACAAACTGGCAACCGATCTAACTCACTGTGAAAGACACTGTAGATGAGACGGAAACTTGTTTGTTGGTTGTTTGTGGGAAACCAGTCAGAGTACCATATGGACTACTAGCAGAGACACGACGTGTGCTGAGTCCTAGAGGAATTATAAGAAGAAAATAAGAATGCAAATCATCAAAGATGATGATCGTATGAGTAAGACATCTCCCGTATGTCATGAAGTCGCAAACCGATAAAGAAAGTTGGTCGCGTAAACTTAGATTGCAAGAATGTGAACCCTAAGAAGTAAAGTTAAGTAAACCAATGCGTAAGTCAAATATGTGGCTAATTGGTTCATGCTATTTTCCTTATGTGATATATAGGAATTGGAATGAGCAGTTCAGCGTAAACTCTAAGTTGTAGTTGTGCGTAAGGCAAGTTTCCTAACTTCATTCATCTTCTAAATGAATGTTAGTTTCTTAAACTTCTCAGATTGAACTTGAGAAGTTCTGTCTATGTGCGAATGTGCAATATTTGTACAAGGTGGTAGAACATATGAGGCCTTGTGCCATAATTTTAACACTTCAATGTTTCTATGAGATGAACTGTTCTGTGATTGAACTGTTCAATAAGAGAATATTCTGTTTATACGTGAATCGTTATTGTTAAGTTTGTGCTATTGATTCTAGCCAGACAGAATGTGTATGAAAAAGGTAAAAGAATGAAAGTATTTCAAAGTGAATATGACTAATGTTTTAAAATGATAGGAATCGAGATTATTCCTATTATTCAAGCTGTTTCATAACCTTTGTTCGGTTATCGAAGTTCTAAAAGAATGTTTGAATTCTTGAAGTTGTTTGTTCAACTGCTATGACTTACTGGGCAATTGAATGCTCACACTTGCTTTAAATGAAAAACATTTTCAACGTATGAGTAGAAGAAATTAAGGATCTCGTAAAGATCAAGCTGATAGGTATCAAGAAGAAGTGCTCTTCATTAGATGAATGAGCGTGAAAATCAAGCGAAGACTTGTAATGAAGAATAGTTAATTAAACTATAATGTTTTTACTAACGGCACATTGTGGTTGTGAATACACCACTAAAATCGCACCACAAATTGCACTGCACTTTATAATAAACTTTATATGTACTAAATGTCAAGTTGTAATGCACAAGTTATAAGTGAATAATGTAATTTAATTTATTTCTTATGAGTTTTAGTCACTTATAATATTACATATAAATTTAGCTTCCTAAAAATTCATTAGTTCTCTTCAACTTTATGAAAAATAAGATAATTCATAATAATTACTAATACAAAAAACATAAATAAGGAGTTAAAACTTTATTTATAGCGAGTTATTAAAATTTATTTAATTAATAAAATTAAGTCCACAACTTTATTTTTTTAGTTTAACAAGTGTAATAATAATTCCTTGAATATCATTCATGTATATCCAATTTGTAAATTAAACTTTTTATTATTTGGGTTATACATAAGATTTTTAAATAGGTGTTGAAGTAAAGATAATTTTCAAATTTGTAGTATAAAAATTACTCCCTCCGTCCCAAATTAATTGCTCAGTTTTGACTTTTTAAAGTCAAATTGACCATTTTTTAAAATAATTTTTTTACTATTTTTGTTAAAATATAGGTGAAGAGATTATAACCAAAAGAAAGTATATACAATTTATTACTAATCCCAATTTTTATAATATTAGAAATATATTTATATATGCTTAATTATTAATTCTAAAAAAAGTCAATTTGACTTAAAAAGGTCAAAATTGAGCAGTTAATTTGGGACAGAGGGAGTATATATTATAATTTTTTAAACAAATGAAAATAATAATTCAACCGCCCCGGCCCGCCACAACATAATTAAGGGCAACCACTGCCACCACATAATTGAGGTTCTTAATATTAGTAACCGCATATTATGGTTGTGATTGATGCCTATAACCGCACCGCAATCTCCCCTCGCCCATCTCTTATTTTCCCTAGGCACTTTTTTATCCTCTATTATTTGCATATACGTGGTTCTAGTTGAACTGTATCCATTAGAGAACTTGATAATCGCTTGTAACTACATGACCACTAGTAAAGTTTTTGATGCCTGAACATACTTTCCATGATAAGTTCAAGTCTCAATACACTAGAGCATCGTACACTTGCACTTAACAAAAGAGGTGAAGGTATGTGATTGCTGTGGATTGAAGCCCAAATACATTCAGATGCTCAAACTATCTAGAACACTGCTCGATCAAAAGCTGAAGGGAAGCACATCCAGGGACAGTACCAGTCTTCAAGCTGCTTCTATTCTACAATTGCAACAAAATTAAGTCCCTTTTCAGAAAGATGCTAACAAGTAAAATATTCATAATGGGAAAGACATATTAATCGAACAACTTACATGTACAAGGTGAATAACAATACCGCGGTGATTAACTACTTCAAATTGATCTAATGCCAAAATCTCAATCCAGGATATTGAAGGAGAACATCTAAAGTCGCGTATCAGGATTTGTTGACGGATCTTCTTTCCAACCTTTTGTAAGCAAATCATAATTGATTGATGCAAGTTGGGACAGATTCTGTTTAAAAAATAAAAAATAAAAATAAAAAGACAAATTTGCAAGATTAATTTGAAAAAGTTAACAATAAAGAACATAACACCGATAATGACACCATACAAAGAATAGTTCACAGCAACTAGAATGACACAAAATATAACACCCATAATTACATAGACAAGAATGATAATATTGCCCATCTAGCTGAATTCATAGCTTAATGCATGACTTTAACATGCTATATGTCTCAAATTTGAAACACAAGCATAAATGAGAAAAAAGAAAAATAAGGAAAACCGTCAATACTCTCCACGCCAATGCAGTAACCGAAAGATAAAGATACCAACATTTGAATCCAGACATTTATACCACTAATAAAGTGTGAAGTACCTTAAAAGAGAAATTACTGAAGGAGTAATTGACGGAAGAGCCCGACTCAAACTCCGTTAGACCAGCACATTCATCTCCCTGCTAATCACAGCCACCCATAATCAAAGTCAATGACAAAATATATACTCCGTAATTTAAAAGCCTTTGCCACCATTAATGTTTCTCGGATATAGTTATACTCTACCAGTTCATCATGACGGTTACTAAGGCAACTACTGCTACCACTTATGCTACCATTGTCACTAGAATCCTCGAACTCGCTGGCTGCATAAACATGTTCGTCTGATGGATTCCACGTGAAACGACTTGTGAAGTAGCTAGTATCCATTGGACTCTCTGACGCAGGAACAAATGCAGCCTGAGGAAAAAGCAACAACTTGTATCACTAATATGAGACATGTAATGTAATCAATTTCTACTCGTTATATGACTAGCAAAGATTGCCACACCTTCTGCCTTGCCAGAGTATCCCAATTAATATCTCTGAAGAATGGATGCTGCTTCACCTGTGTATCAAGTTTGATTAAGTTACTCTATTAAAGATTATCACATGTTTATAAAAGATAAATTTATATATAACAAAAAGGTAACCTCAGATGCTCCTCTAGCTCCAAGTCTCTGATTTGGATCTTCTGTTAATAACCTGCAAAGCCAATGTAAAAGCAGTTCAAAGTTATCATCAAGAAGCAAAAAGTAGAAATAGAATTAAAGCGCACACACATGTGTTGGCACATAACTGACTCACTGATATTTTATTCCCTTCCTTTTTCTATTAGAAGTGACACTGATAACTAAAGAACTATTGCCTTGCTAATGCGTTTACAATATTTATCTACCCGCAACGCTAAAAGGGAGCTTGAAATATGAGTGCTTAATTTTGTTTGTGTTTAGGTGTTCTGTATTATGCTGCTACCTAAAAGAAGGCGAAAGTCGCTGAGATATGAGAATAGGATCTTCAATGCTTTCTTGATATGGACTCCGAACTAGAAGATTAGGCCAGGAGCCTTAAGTTGTTCTAAACAAGTAAATTTAATGTGCATACCCACATAAAAGAAAGGAATAAAGAAAGGAAAAATCAGAAAGTTTTGAGGCCCTAAGTTATGTTATTATTTTCAATGGATAACCAAATTGTCTTGTTCATACGATGTAGATAACTTATAACTATCCTATGGGAAAGTAATTGGACATAATTAGTTTATTATTTTCAGTAACTAACAAATCCAACTACTACACCATGGTATTAGGAGGAGACCATGCTCATTTCAATTCAATTTATAAATAAATCAGGCAAAGCTTTGAAAGTCGGTAAACATGAGAAATTTAATAAGCAATCTGAACATAAAGGTTACTATATCAAACAACTTGTGACTGTAACGAACCTAATATAATAATAATCCCAATGCTTTTTTCTTACCGATAAATCAGATCTGCTGCTTCTGGGCTCATTTCTTCAGGTACTTGAGGCCATGGTATGTTGCGGTTGAGAATATTATCAAATATAATCTGAAAGAACAATCAAAGATGACAAATTGACAATTCAGACTCTCTACAAAGAAAGTTGCCATATAATAATGAGAAAGGACAGTATTCCAGATAACATACACAGGGTTCACTATAACAAGTCAAATTCGTGCTTATCTACTTCAGTACAGATTGAATATCTTATGCATACCTTCAGCCAGAAAATGTTTACAGCAGACATTTAAAATCAAACAGGTTCACATCTCTTTCTGGGACTAATGCAAATTAAATCCACCATAAAAATCTATATTTCAACTTATTTTCAGTTTTCTTTTTCCTTTTCTGGGTGTGGGCACAATTGGGGATAAATATAATAACTAAGAGTCAGGTGACAAATGTAAACACAAAAAGAAAAGCCGCATGAACTTGGAAAGAAATACTAACCTGAGGATGCTCTGCATTGAAAGGCGGAATGCCAACAATCAACTCAAAAAGAATAACACCCACAGACCACCAATCCGCAGATGTGCCTAAAAAATAGTATATTAAAACAACATGATGAACTCTACCACTTAAGGAAGTAATTGACCAAAGAAAAAAGGCACAATGTTCTTAGTAACATTATTTTATTTTTGGTAGATTCAAGTAACAGACTTTAAAATGTTTAAGCCACAAAGCCACCACACAACTCAATCCATAATGATTACGACCATGATTGTCATCATGACTTCATGATGAAAATTGTACCACCAATTTTATTCTAAAGTTTACAGCATGTAACTAATCAAAGATAAGTATAAATCCATTGAGAGGAGAACGTCATACAAACCATGTCCTGTTCCCAAAAGAATCTCAGGAGCCAAATAGTCAGGTGTACCAACAGCAGAACGTTTTTTACGCCTTTCCTGTTGATGCTGCGATACAGACAACTGGGATTCATCTTCATCTAAAAGCGATGTCCCACTAACAGCTGGACCTGATAAATCATCGGTGCTGTTGATGAGACCGACCTTTGAAAGCCCAAAGTCTGTCAACTGCCCACAAAATGATAGAGATCATAAACTTAACCACAAATACATGGGTAGAAATACAAACATAAGCAAGGATTGAAACCACATGAGCTGAAGATGCTAAAAAGTGGAAGAAATTCAATGTTCCAAATACATATATCTTTCTATTTCTATTGTATTTTAAGTTTACTACATAAAGCCTAATAGAATGAGGGTAGATGCAGATTATAAGAGTGATAATCCCTTGGTGTAACCCTACTAGTGTTTCCTTTTGGTATTGGTCTCCTAGTTGGTGAATCCTTAAGTAGACCATCAGAGAGGTGAGGGTGACTCTCTCCTCAAGTGAATTAAACCTCGAATTCTATCATCCATCATATTTTGTGATATCCTCTTATTTATTTATAATAAATAATAATATAAAAAAAATAGAAACATATATAAATTAACAATTTTAAATTAACAATAACGATATATATATCCTCTTATTTTAAAGATTTTTTCAAGAATAACGATATATAAATTAACAATTTTGTATTTGTAAAGAAAAGATTGAATTTTAAAATTTGATGGAAGAAAATGGATTAGGAGAGAGAGAGTATTCTGACCTTTTCTGAATTTTCTAACATAAAAATTATCAACAAAAAGTTCTTGAGTATAGTAATAATCTGTGTTACTCGGACTCAGGTGCAGGTGTTAGATTCGGGTACGAATCTAAGTATCAGACACGTGAAGTCAAAAAATAGAGGATACACGGATATGAATCCGAATTTAGACACGGGTGTGGAGATACAGTATGTTATGATTTTTTAACAATAATGTTTATGATGTCCAAATTCATATAGACATGCATTTATCATGAAACTTTAAGGGTTGAAGTGCAAAAATATAAAGAAACAGGGGCAGAACCGAAACTACTAAAACTTCAGGGGCTAAAGTGGAAGAAAATAAAACTATAGGGACTGATAAGTAATTTTTCAAGGGCTATTTTGAACTTTTAAAAAACATGAGGGACTAAATTAAAAAACTATAAAAATTATGGGGTACCTAACTATAATTTTCTAGGGATATTTATTCTCAAATACTCAAACAAGCTCCAATACTCAGACAAGCTCGTTTGTTGGAGAAAGAGGAAAAGAGATGAGTTGGATGGGAGAAAAGAATAAAACGACGATTCTTCTTTTTCTTTTTTAGTCGATTCTTCTTCTTCTTCAGTCGATCCTTCTTCTTCTTCTTCTGTCGATCCTTCTTCTTCTGTCCATCGCCATGCTAATTGTTGTTACGTATCCGGATTGAAAGTGCCGCACCCGACACAAATCCCGCACCCGTGTCGGATCGTGTCGACACGTTACTCCATCAGAAGCAGACGAGTCCTAGTAACACAGGTAATAATCCAATTTTAATCCTAATTGTTCATGATTACAATGAATGGTTGATGATGAGTTGGCTGGGAAACGATCCATAGCAAGCGGTGGCTATTGATTGTTCCCAGATATATATACACACAAACATATATACATATGTACATTTTAGCAATCATAGGTATATATAGAGAGAGAGAGAGAAAGTAGAGCTTCCTCTTGTTAAAATAGTTAGCTCATTCGGACCACCCATTCGTGGTATCCTCTCTCATAGCAAAGAAGAAAAATTCCTTGATCAGCCTACTGTCAATACAAGGGGTATACCTTATTGCTCATGCGGACCCAACTTCAGCCTATTTTGCTAAGAAGAGAGGGGAAAGACATGGCAAAAAGCAATACTTCCAACAACGGAGTTGAACACAACACTGACGGTTCTTTCATCAATCTCCTGACCCTTATCAGAGAAGGCAGCTAGGGCTTCGACTACGACTTGTGCCCCTTAGATTAGACCGGATTCACTCAATTGAAATATATACACACACACATATGCACACATTTATATATATGTATGCTTCTTTTAGCAATCATAGGTATAAATATAGAGAGACTAGGAAGCAAGGATGCAAGATACGGATGCGCGACACCGGGGATATGGGGTTTCGTCGAATTTTTAAAAATTGGGATTTGGGTGCGGAAGGGATATGACATATTTAATTATATTATATATATATATATATGAATATAATTATAAATAATGATTAAAATTAAAATAAATATATACTTATTTAAAATTAGTATAGTACAAATTATTAAACAAAATTAATAATTATATTCTCTTAAGTACATTAATTATGTGTTAGCATATAAAATATTTGATGTAATTCTATATACTATTATTTGCTGTATATATATATGCCATAATCCATACAAGTTAGTGAAGTTACTTGAAATATAGTATTACTTCCAGCTATGCAGTCTATAACTATGTAGTATATACTACAAGTAATGAGTGACATAATTCATGTGGGGTCATTCACGTGGTTCACTCTAAGTCGTGTATTGTGCTACTACTCCCTAGATTAGGGACTGAGAATGAGACACGACTCGTCAATCGGAAGGGTAAGGAGATGGGTAAGGAGACAACGTCATCTCTTGATGATCCGAAAAGGGAAAGGGGACAACGGCGTCTCTTCTCTGCAATTCTCTGCCCAATTATCTCATCTCTTTTCGTCTCCTATTATGGCTTTCAATTTTTCTGCCCTAGATCCGAAAGGCATAATTCATATATATATGCCGCCCAATAGAGACAACAGAGAAGGAGGAGAAAGATAAATAAAAGAGGGGATACGGCATATGACAAACCCCATGCGGCACCTAAGTGATGCACCCTTGCTTCCTAGGAGGGAGAGAGAGGTGTAAAAACAGGGACTACAAATCAAAGATGTCAAAGCAATATTCAGGCATTTATGATCCAGATGAGGCAGCAATACTAATAGAATGTTTAGTTGAATGAACAAATAGAATCAAGTTAGAAGCAAGTTTGTACCATCCATAAGCTAAACTCAAACCATTAATTTTTAGTGGCAAGGGGCAAAATCTCATATAATTTACTTTTTCGCCTATGGTATATATTCCTAGGCAGACCACCAAACACTAAAAGCTGATAAGGAAACAATATTAATAGAACATGTAGTTGCAAGAACAAATGGAATTGAGCAAGAAGCAAGCTTGCACTATCTATGAGGAAAACTCAATCCTTAATTTTATTTATTTGTTAGGGGAGGGGAGGGGAGGGGAGGGGAGGGGAGGAAAGGAAAGGGGTGGGGTGGGGTGGGGTGGGGTGGGGGGAAGGGGTTAAATCTCATATAATTTACTTTTTCACCTATGATATATATCGCAAGCTTTAACACATGCTTTAACAGTTTAAGAAAAAGGAATCAACTCTTTTCTAGAGAGGAGCATTTATTAACGGATGAAAGTTCTCACTAACTTATGAAACCTAAACAACTACTGGAGACTGGACAAAAAGAAGGATAGGAACTGTAAGCTACTACTGAAACAAAGACGGATAATAAAGGGAGTTACAAGATTCAAACTGAAACTAGAACTGCAGAAAGAAGCAATGGATGGGATGAGCGCACTACTATAAGAAAGCCCCATTCCCTCTTACTTATCAATATGAGGTTCTTGTCACATGTGGGAAACTCTTCAACCAGGCCATAAAGGCTGTATCATCAGATCACTTGATATTACTACCCGGAACAAAAATTTGAAAGTCAGTTCAAGGCAAGGATCAAAGCTCTTCCTTGAGGCTGGCTCAGCGGTTCCATATGATGCCGAATTTCCTACTCACTTTTCTTTCATGCCTATAGCCTTTCTAGCTGCTGCTAGGTGGGCTATATTTAGCCCGCCTCCCTCCTTTGCGTTGTCTACTTTCGCGCTAGAAGCAGGAACTTCCAGTAGTATACTCCAGACGTCAAATAAGATTTGTGAAATTATTTGCTACACTTTATGTTACACATACTTGTACGCAAGTCATAGAATCTCCAAAACTTCTTTTCTCCTTTAATTTCTTTCCTTGCCCCCCCCCCCAAAAAAAAAACCCTCTCCCCTTCTCTCTCTCTCTCTCTCAAGTTTCCCTTATATATTTCGCAGCAGATGAACGACCTATGTTACACAAAGTATTCAAGATGCGAAATCCTTCACTATTTATAAAGAAATTATGTAACCAAAATAAAATATCAAGTGTTACGTAGAATTTGGCAATGAAATTGAATTTTTAAGTATAATTCCAAGTGGCATATTAATGGGAAGCATCAGAATCTAATATATTTTCTCAGTAGTGGTCTGAAATTCTGAAAAGCCCATGTAATGTAGGACACCCGGGGATCTGAAACCAAAAAGGCCATATGAAGCTTTGCAAGTAGGATCTGAAACTTAATTCACAAGAGATAGAAAGCCAATGATGTTAGCTAGGAGCAACCAGCTAAAGCATAATCCTGGCAATGTTTCGTGGAAATTTTTGACTGAGTTACCAGCCCAATTCTGAAACAATTCTCTGTTTGCTAGTAATAAGGATAAAGGGGGGCTTGCCTCCGATCTCAATATTATTATTTGTCTACCATAATTCAAATACACACTAACAGGGAATTTAGTGTGCATCTTGGAAGCCAGACACCAAGGGAAACAGATGAACTGCTGTATCAATAAATTAAACTAAAACGATGCATATCTTTAAAATGTATAAGCACTGCAAAACCACCGAAAAGAAATCAGAAACAAAATGTAGTTACCTTAAGATGACCATCATGCGCAATCAACAAATTATCAGGCTTCAGATCACGATGAACCACACGTAAAGAATGTAAATATTCCAAAGCAAGCACCTGTCGACAATTTAATCTCAAATTTACCTGTTGACAATGACTTAAAAGATAAAATTTCTCCCACACAACAAGCACACTTACCACTTCTGCAATATATACGCGAGCAACATCTTCATCCAAGCAGCCTAAATTTCTCAATAAAGAATACAGATCTCCACCATTCAGGTATTCCATCACAAGATACAAGTTTTCACGGCAAGTGAATGAATAAAAGAAGCGAACCTGGTTCATTTGACATTCAAGTTAGAACATGGCAACAATTTTTATGGCATGGTACCATTTTGCTAATTAGGCCTATGCGCTCACCACAAAAGGATTTCGAACTGAAATTAAAATATCACGTTCTGCCAAAATACTCTCAACAGCATTTTTACGGATCATATCTGCCTTTTTAAGAACCTGAAAAATTAAGCATTAATATCCAGTACATAAAATAGAAATGTCTGAATAAATCAGATATAAAGGAGGTACTTTTCAACAAATATTATTTGTATTCGTCTAAGGTTAGGATTGTGATATTTTGTAGGACTACAGAAAGAACCAACAAAGTGTAGCACAATTGATCTTAAGTGGTTTGAAGATAATATGTACATATTCTGTTTCTCAGTTCTTCACTGTGTTTCAATTTATATTCTTTCATAAGGGCGATAAAATCATCAAGGATTTACTTGCTTACATGACATGTATGGAACAATAATGAGAAAGTATGTCAGTAAAATGAAAGAAAGGACAATCAATCGCATAACAGAAAAATTATATGTAACCTGATGCAGTACAGAACAAAGATGAATCTCAACACACGCATAAGAGTTGAAATTGAAGTACAAGTCTATGAATAAGACAATGGGATAGATATAATAGGGGAACACTTGGCAAATGACGAGTATCAATGAATTTATTTTTATTTATTTTTTTTGTGATAAGTCTATAAGTACATATAAAGAGCGCCAAAAGGGGGGAACCCCAATGTCTTGTGACAAGTTTAATGGACTTTTCTTTTTCTTTCTTTTTCAACAGCTAATATCAATCATAATTTTTTAGGCAAAAGACATCTATTATAAACATAAATCAAAGGGGTGCATGTCATATTCGTGGGTAGGCCAACACGATGTTTTCCTTTTCCTTGCAGGTAGTAATTATCCGTTATTGACACAAATTACATGTCTTGTTACCAAGTGTCACTGCACAAAAATTGTTACAGACCATAAATCCAACTCTCGTCTTTGCTCCGAAACAAGAGGAGAACAAGTTGCAAATTCTGTTTCAGTAGTGTATTTCTTTTAAATATTCAACACAACAAAGCCTTTTTATCCCAGGCTAGTTGGTGTGGGCTGAAAATAAATCCAACATATAACGATAAATTGAAAATCAAAAGTAAAATAAGTAAATACAAATAAGGATATAGATAAGATAAAAATACATCAAAGACTGTTAAAGACTACTCGGCATCTAAATAGGAATTAACCTCCTTCACTCCTTCCCATCCAAGACCAAGGACTGTAATATTCCTCTCCTGCATGCCTCTTTATACAACTTTGTCTCAAGAAAGTCTACATCTCCCCTCCCTCTTTTTAGATCTTCATGATAAAATATACCTCTCCTTACAGATGTGTATACAAGACGACGCTAGATATGAACAAACCATCTCAACTGACCACCTCAATCAGTGTCACTCCAACCATCTTTTGAATGTCCTCATTCCTAATCATGGCCAACCTTGTATACCCAAACATCCACCTTAGCATTATCATCTAAGCAACACCCATCTTATGCACATGTTGCTTCTTGGTAGCCAATACTCAATTCCATATAATTGGTGTTACCATTGTCTTATAAAAGTTTCCCTTCAACTTGATGAAATATTACAATCGCACAATAACCCTGATACACACCATGCCACTTCAGCATCCTACTCTAACTTTGTGACGTATATCCTCATCAATATCTCCCCCCCCCCCTTATGCAATATTGATCTCAAGTATTTAAATACATTCTTTTTAGGCCTACCTCGATATATTCACAATGTCCGCATCTCTTATTCTAATATCGCTGAACTCGCACTTCAAAATATTGTTTTACTCCATCTTAATTGAAACCCTTTTGCTTAAAATGTACTTCTCCAAATCTCCAACTTAGTTTACAAAAGAAATCGAAATTTTATTGGAGTAGGGAGAAAATACAAAATAGTGTAGTACATGTATTTTTATTATGAATTAAGTAGTTAGTGTTAAGCATCCATATACTTTTTATGTGACACCTTTTACACGCGTTCATAGAATAAATTACTAACTAAAAATTGAACAAGAGTTCAGCGTAACATTGATTACCATAATCCTTAGTACCCCCTCTATCCCTCCTTCCCAAAATGAGGTCTGCCAATAACACATGACAATTTTTCCCAATTAGTACTAATAATAGTATTCATTTAAATTTCCCAATTACTATTAATAATAGTCCTAAAAATTTTAATTGAAAAAACAAATCAAAAGGAATAATGTCCAAGTGTATTTTTGATCAAAACAGAGTATGCATAAAAAGGTCAAAAGTACAATGGAAGTCTCATTTTTATATTTTTACAGTATGTACTGGAAATCTCATTTTATGACTTATATAGTATATGAGGCTGAACTGGAAAAATCATAACTTCACAGCATGCTTCTGGTTTGTAAATGTTTCTACAAAGCCAATATGCACAAGCACTGGCAACATAGTTTTGGTTCAGAAAAATGTAGGAAAAATACACTGAATTAATGTTTCTAGTAAATATGTTCAATATAATAGATAATGATGTGTATGGCTTGGATACATGTATGGTTAGACTTATAATACATGTATGTTGTTGGAGTTAAGCTAGACATTAGAAGCTTTTCAAATTACATGGGATGTGCATTGATAGTTGAAGATACATTTGAATTGATACATTTAACATGAATATTGGGGTTCATGTACATGAATTCAATAAATTAGGTTCATGTTGTAGTTCATGTTTGGAAGCAGGTCTCATGTAGCCTATAAATAGGCTTGAACTTTGATCATTTTGACTCAAGTGGAATGGAAGAGTTCTAGATTGCTCTCCAAATCCCATTCCTCTTCAAGTAAAATATATATATATACACACACATATATACATATATATACATATATATCCACTTTCATTTTCTTCATATTTCTAGATAATGTATTTGGATTAATGGTGATGTATCTTCTTCTATTAATAAAAGCAGAGCAAAATGAGGGAGTTTTTTTGTGTTAACACTTAACACAAATAGTAAAGCCTTTATACTTTCCCATTTTACCCTTTAATCTTCTAACTTTTATGTCTCTCATTATCTCATCTCCTATTATTTAGGATCACATCCTCCCACTTTTAACACACGTAGGTGTGTGATGCAAAAACTAGTATTAATTAATGGAATGTATTTAGATTTTAGTAGTGTCTAGAACCTATAAATAGTCTTGTAGTAATTGTGTCATCATGTGAACAAAAAAAGAGGAAAATATGGAATATTCTTCGTATGTCTTCTCCTAAAATTCACTGCCTCTCCCTTCCCTCTTCCTTAATTTCCAACAAAGTGGTTTGCAGCCAAGGTGAAGACAAGATGGCTACAAGAAAATAAAGCCAAGGTAGATGACCTAAGATTTTCTTTTCTTACGACAGTAATCCTCTACAGATTTTATCCTCCCCATTTCTCTTATCCAACCCTGGAATCCCTAATTGTAACTCCTGATGTACAATACTTTCGTCCTGCGCCACACCTACCCAACCTCCTGAGAACAAGAGGGAGTATTTTTTCAAAGGATATAATCCTAATTATTCAACATAACTTTTGACTGGAAAATTTATGGTCTCGGAAGTGTCCAACCCCGTTCAGGAACACTGACAATCTCTGAAAACCTTAGTTAAGTTTGGTGACCAACTTAAAATATGATCCCATTGACATATAACGAACTTTAAAAAAAATATATATATATATATATATTTATATATAGAGAAAGGGAAAAAAATATTGAAGAGACTTCACTATTGACATCCCCACATGATGAATGAATTCTGAAGATACAAAATTGTAGCACAAAATAATTAAAAAATCTAAATTTTCACAAGGAGAAACAGATATGTTTTAGGAAGCATCTTTAATCAATTATCAAAAATATAACAGGAAAAACTCCTTAATGAGATCCAAAGCATAGTGGTGATAATAGCAAGTGGCAATAGCAAGACTATTAAGGTACCTTTATGGCAAAAAGATCTCCCGTAGTTCTCTTTTTTGCTAAAAATACTCGACCAAACGCTCCGCGACTGATGGGTTTTATTATTTCAAAGTCGTCTATAGAGGTTCGGTCCTTGCTAGAATGTATAGGACTGGTTCTCAAGCTACGTACTACATCATCTTCCAAAGGAGCATCTTCATCAATTACAGTAGAAGTTATATCAACTTTGTCATCATCAACCAGCTCGCAAAGCTGCAAATACTTCTCCCTGGAGGATCGCAACAATTACATTTCAACTTAAGACAAAATTGCTGTTTTTATTTTCTATGGTAGGTCAAGGGCAACAGTTTTGCATCAAATGCTCCTCTTCTCAATCATATATATTATTTAAGTTTCAAGAGACCATTGTTGGGTAAGAGTTTTAGGAATAAACAAAACTCTCCATTTTCAGATTACCTCAAACAAAAGGTGGTGATATGGTGTTACAATCATGTGCAGCTGAGGAGTCGAGAGATTTTAAAGTTTGATACGAAAAATTAAATGAATGCAACAATAAGAAAAGAAACTCACCTAATCAGCTTCTCTATTCGGGCTCCAAATGTCTCCACGGTAAGAGCATCCGACTTTCTACGGTCAATGACAACTCTCAAATCCTCCAGACAAGTAAGCAAGTAAGGCAAAGACCGATCATCTTCTAAGGGTGTATTTGAAGCACATCTAGCAATATCGGCGAGTTCATTCATCTACAACAGCAAAAGACTTTAATAGCATGGAACGACCAATAGTAAAAACAAAAAATTAAACAAATAACAGTCATTTATCAAGCATAATACTATCAAATACATATTTAAGGACAGTCAAATAACTTTTCAATACAAGTCAAGATAAGGTATATCCGTCATTATGCCATATAAATCGAAAGAGGGCCAGAATACTTTGATTTCTTTTGCGTACTTCTAGCCTAATTCAGTTATTTTTAGCACAATATAGGATGGAAGAGTACAGTAGTTATACAAATTCTACATACTCATAGTGTACAAACAATACAAAAAGTTTTTTTCTTTTTCTCTTTTGTTTCTTCTTTTCTTTTGGTTTGGCAAATGAATCCATGGACATGATCAAAAAAGGACTTTATGGCATAAAACAGCCTCAAGTAAAAATGACTAATAAAACAAACTCATAGTCATACATAGCAAAACATTGTCTATACTTCCTTAGTCGACCTTTGAGCTACAAAATACTTCTCCATTGGGTTTGAAAGTTCCGCATGGATCCAAGTCTTTTGTATGACAGAAATCAGTGCTAAACAGCACAGGAAGAAAGCACCAGCTAAGACAAGCCAAATATACAAAGCACCAACTTTAAAAACATACGTATGTACAAGCAAAGCAAAAAACCTGCCAAGACTAAGGAAGAAAGAGTTCATTCCATGCATTAGAAGCAGAAGAAAGAGTTCGGCATCCAGGGGTCACGGACCAACCATAGAACGGATAGCCAATATACCAACCCACCCCGTTTTTCTGTGGGCCCTCTCCCAGCAGGACAGTTACAAGTTTATTGCCCCAAACATCCAATGCTACTGAAAATTAGTAGCATTAATGAATTTCTGTTTCCCCCAAAGATAAAATCTGTAACTCAGTGCATAGCATCAATGCCAACACAGAGTGAGGATCATCTAAAAATACTAATATGATATCTGGTTTCAGTCAACTATTGACTTGAAAACAAAGATTAGCTATAAATCGATAAATTGTTAATATATGGTGGAAATGACCTAATGTAGTAAGAACTATCACATCATAGTTGAATTTTCATCATAATCAGAAATCAGAGACTGTTTCTTCAGAGGATTATGCAAAGTATTTTGTTTCTATGATTGAGGCTCTTCAGAAGAACCAGACTTGGGAACTAGCAAAAGCACCTAAAGGGAAGGCACCCCAAGAGTTGAAAATGCAAGGTACAAAAGCAAGGTTAGTTGCAAAGGGCTATAGGCTTATAGCAGGTACAAGGAATGTGTTCTCCACAGTAGTAAAACACATTTTCATTTGTATATTGCTTGCTGTAGTTGCTATGTAAGGCTGCGCGCATTTGGAGTTAAAAGAATTAGATGTTAAAAATGCTTTGTGCATGGAAGTTTGGAAAAATGGATACATGTGTTAGCATGAGGGTTTTCATATTGAACTTGGAAGAAAGAAGACCAGGTATGCCTCTTAAATAAATAAGGAACTACCACCAAGACAGTGGTATAAGAGATTTGACAAGTTTACGCAGTATGTTGGATTTTGAGGATCCAAGTATGATAGTTGTGTCTATTTCAGGAAGGTTTGAGATGAGTTATTTATAGATTTGTTGTTCTACGTTGATGATAATTGATAGGTCGATTGCAGGAAAAGATATAACATCGATTGAACATTTTAAGGCATAAGTAAGCAAGATATTAGTGATGCCAAAGGCAATTAGGTAAATTTAATAAGTTTTAGGGACTATTTAGTTAGTTAAGAATATTCAAGTAAAGTAGAGTCACATGAATTGGAAGGTAGTTATGCTTATTATAGCAAGGTTCAAGTTAGAAATGAAAGTTACTTGGTAGCCTAAATCAAGTACAAATAGAGGAGCATGGATGGTTTAAAGTCGTCTCATATGAATATTGTAAAGAACATCGTTTAGTCCATTATTATCTATTGACAATACCTTTCTCTCCAAGTTTCTCCATTTTCATTCCAATTCCTCCATTGTTACTTTGTTCTAGCACTAAGTTGAGCACCAAATCCACAGAATCACACCATTTCTTCACTTACAAGCACTGTCGCACATCAAACTCCTATAACTCAAAAGTTAGTTAATCTTGATTTGCGAGATTTGATTTAGTCAAGCTAACCTAGGTTAGGCATGAGTCTTTACAAAATTTGAGAGGAAATATCTTGGGCAGCCAAGATGATTTTGGAGATGCAATATCTCAGGGACAAGATAGCAAGTTGTACTTATCTTTACAAAAGTTTGTTGAGAAGGTGTTACGTTGTTTTAGCATGAAATATGCCAACCAGTTTTAATTCATCTTATTGCTCACTTCAAGCTTTGTGGCCTTAACACCTCAGACATAGGAGGAGATTGGTTAATTTATTATTTTTTCTCTCGAGTAAATCATATATTAAAAGAGCATTTTTTTATTGATAAAACATGTAGTAAAAGAGCATCAAAAGGGGATGAGGAAAGCTCCATGTTCCGGGCAGATGGTAGTATTATGTATGACGTGGTATGTACATGTCCAAATATTCATTCCACAGCCAGAAAGTATATTTAGCATGTATATGTCTACTAAAGAAAGCTCAGGTGTTCACAAATATTTTAGAGGTAATACAAATAGGCTTTCGGAGTTCAGAGGGCATGATGAGATATTAATAGATTTAGATTCAGACTATGCTGGGATCTTGGCAGAAAAATATAACTTATAAATAGGTTTAGTCTTGTTAGTTGGGCAGTTAGTTGGAAGCTACGTTACAAAATACTGTTGTCACATGTAAAGCAGAAGAAGAGTATATGTCTGCCACAGAAGCAGTGAAGGAAGCTAAGGTTGTACCGAGAGTCCACTTAGATGATCAGGTGATAGTCAGAGTACTATTCACTGACTAGGGTCAGATTTATTCTGAGAGCACAAAGTTCATACATCTGTTGTATCATATTTCATTCAGAAAATTATCGATGATGTTACTGTTTACTGTTTTAGACATCACAAATTGGCACCACACACAACCCAGCTGATATGATACCCAAACCAAAGTCAGTTGCCAAGTACAAGCATTGCTGGTGTTAGCCGCATATTAGGGGCCTTATACGAAGTTGGTTGAGAAAGAGAGATTTTTTCAGTACTATGTGTTAATGGAGTGAGTTTAGGTGGAACATTCAGGTTTCTCAGTTTAGCTTTGGTATGATTTTATTTTTCTATTTTTTTATTTTTTTTATAAAAGAAGAAATTTTAATAATAGAAAAGAAACACATAATTGTTGAGTTTTTCTTAATTCTATTTTTCCAGTTCCATTGTTTGTTTTAAATATATTAATAGTTATAACAAAGAATTTCATTAAAGGCATTCCGTATATAAGGAGGGAGGGCAATTAAGCATTAATGTAAGAAAATGACTCTCTTAAGGTCACCTACACTTGAAATACCATTACTATTTGGTTTTCTTTCTTTACTTATATACATAGTTCATATAACTATGCAAACAAACACATACACAAATACATGCCAAACTCGGGTTTCTCCATCTCGAGTGCGTCATACAATTTTGCTTGGCATAAGATTACCATCATGCATTCACACAAACTAACAAAACATATATTTATATAAAATATACATGAATGGAATCTGTGACTATACAAAATAACAATTCCTAAAAGGAAATGGTATTGATATTGCCATCTATAATGTAAAAAAATTGATTCAAATAAATGGTATCTACAACAGAAAATGGAGATGACGGGAAAAAAATGAGTTGATTAGACTTTGAACTACCTGTGGAAGATCATCATGTTCAGAGTAAGAACCTTTTCCAGCCAATAATAAATCAATCTGGCTGGTCCTTGGTGTCAACAACGGAGACCTAGGAGTCATGCTACCTCCAGATGATGTAGTCATTCCTTGATCAGACTTGGGACCAAAACGCGTCTTGCATGACATGGATGGCAGACCCTTAAGGTCGTCCATAAAAACAGAATTATCAGCCTCAGGAAAACAGTCGAGCATATCTTCTGAGCCTCTGCGAGACCAGTCACTGAGTTTCGGAGAGAGGAGATCAGACTCTTCAGTAACACTTGAATTTGACACTTTAGCACCATCAGGAGATCCAACTACATGTTGGAAATCCTTCTGTGATAACGACTCCATCAGCTTCTCAAGAGTTTCACCAATTCTCACAAGGCGCTCGTCAACATTTAGACCCTTTTGATCACATCGATCGGCAATTGCACATATTCTGGAATGGTCTTCCACATGCAAAGTGGGAACCTCCTCCTCACAAATGCGACAAATTATTGAACTTTCATCAGAAATGTTCGGCTGATCTCCCCAGTGACCCCAAGAAAATTTATGTTGATGCTTGGAGAGATTTAAAGAATGACCATGGGAATCTTTAGCAGGAGGAAGTTCTAGAGGCTTAGGAGTAGTATCCATATCAGAACTAATTTTATTATTATTTAGGATCTTCAAAGGTTCCACCTCTTTATCATTATTCTCCTCCTTCTGTGGAGCAGCTTCTTTTGGGCTTTTTACTCCAGGAGAAGGAAACTTCTTCCAAGAAGCCATCCTATCTCTGCTTGAAGGAGAGTCTAAGTTCTTTGTAGTTTCCACAGCAGGGGGAGAGAGAAAACTTCCAGGTTGGTCTTTCTTCCATTCTAGACCACGCTGCTCCTGACTGTACGACTTCCTTGAGGCTGCTTTTGAAGCCTTTGCAGCACTAGAGCCTGTCCCGTCATCTATTCCTATGGCTAAAGGAATCCGTTTATCCACAGAATGCAGGGATTGACGAAGCTGAAGAAAATGTTCATCCTCAGCAAATCCACTTTCCTTGTGGAACTGCAACAATCTTGTACACCTTGTGAGAATAAAAAGCATTCGAGTATGAAGCTGCTTCAGAATACCCATGGGAAGCTCCTGACGCCTATCATCCAGTTCTTGAACTATGCCTTCACACTGCAGCCAAAATTCTCCAGGCGACATCATAGCACAGCTCCGAGCCATAACCAGTAGGTCCTCAATAGTTTCCTGCCACTCGGGATGACTTTCTGCATTCTTGTCAAGAGTTTCAACCAGATTTGCTGCAAAAACATGCAGATCAGAGTCTACTTCTTCCTTTGCTTTGTCAAATTTTGCCCGTATCATCACTAAAACCTCCTGTATGCAATAGAGTGGTAAATAAGAGTAGATTAAATTAATGCAGTAAAATATTATTCTGCAAACAAACACAACTAGAAAGCGATACCAAATTACCTCCAAGTTATTTAAGCGTCGAGGCTTCCAAAATGGAAAAGGTCTTACGCCTTTGGAGTTCAATTCATGGGAGAAACTTTTAATATCAGCGGGAAACCTCTTTCTTGGTGCACTAGTAACACGAAGGATAGCTTGAAAGCGGGGTGATTCAGATTCCTTCGGGTTTTCACAATCATATGGTGCCTATAAAAGCAGAAAGCCAGATACTGAGATAAGTAAATAATTACTAGAATGCAGGAAGTAAACTAAAATAAGTAAACGAATTGGCATTGAAGTAATCATATTACCTTTGCCTCTGGAGTACAAAGTTCAGAATTCCTTAAACCCCCAGAATGACCCCATGATGAATTGAGACGCCCTGTTGAGATAAATCAGAAAATCAAAACCAAAGTATATATGCTTATATAGCCATCCATTCAAATAATGCAATACCACAATCTTGGTATTCCTTTTCCCCTAGCAATACTGATTGTGCACCTCTTTGTTTCTTTGAGCAAAAATAAAGTTAACAATCGTTCTCAATCTATAGCTGCTACTTTTCAATCTGACGATCTCAATACCGTGTTTATTCTTTCTATTCTTGTTTCTATGAATAAGAATTTGTTTATTTTTAATTCTATTCTCTTGACCTATCACCCACATATTAACTTAGCGCCTACCTTTTTCTGTTTTTGGTTTTAGCACCTAAATGTCAACACATAATTTTACAACTTCGGCTGCAGCTATCCAACACTATACAATGTGGTCTTGGTAGGTATTAAGGTATCTTTGTAGAATTTTCTTTCCAACTTTTGAACATCGATTAATCATGTAATTTGTCAAACCCACTTTTCCACTTTACCCACATGCTTCGACTCTACAAGCACATCATTTCCCAACCTCTTCCTCCTTAACAAATAAGGCCTCACCAATATTCACAGCTTCCCCATATCTATTACAGCCTCCACTAAAGTTTCAATCACAGCTTCCCCATATCTATTACAGCCTCTACTATTGCTAAAGTTTCAATCAATGCTTACCCATAACTGTTTCAGCCTCTGCTATGCTTTCTACACGCAGTCAGTTATGGTCCTACTTCTCTTTTAATCCACCTGACTCCAGAGATTCTTTCCCAACGTCTAAATATGGCTGACTACTAACCTAAATGAATTAGAATATATTACATAAAACAAAAAATTAAAGATTAGTGAAAGAAGCTGGATTATGGGAGAGGCAAGAAATATAAGAGAACGCAAGTGGAAAAATCATCCAGGGGTTAGTGAAGCTAGTAGTAGATTACCTAGGATTTTACTTAGCCTCCATGTATTAGGTTTTCTACATAAGTTGATGTTAATCTCAATACTATGATTATTAAATGATGACTGATCTACAAATTGCACGCCAAACTCTACATGCTCCGTGTTTGCACCCTAAATTTAAAAACGTGTTTACTTGCACTCCACCGTTCATTTTTTGAAACAAGTTACACCCTCCGGACTTTTAACTGGTCAAAAGTGACTAAAAGTTCTGGTCATCCAACTTTTTGAAGGGTAAAATAGGGATAATGGGTTAAAAAAATTAATAAAAATAGCAAATAAATTGTAAACTCTAACCTTAAACCTAACCCAAATACCCAATTGATTTATCTCTTTCTTTCATCCTCAGCATATATGCAAACAATTATATATGCACATCCCAGATCTTTAGTTCTATGTATTGAACTAATGTGTGCTGGTACTTCAGCCATTAACAACCCAATAAAGGCTCATACACTAGGCCATTAACATCCAAAAAAGAATAGTAAAGTGCACCCAAATTGCAATCTCAAACGTTGGTCATCATCATTTTTATTTCAACTACTATCTGCAGCTAAATAAAGACATAAATCCAGTCAAACATCTCCACAAATCTCGAAGAAGCTCTACAACATATCTGGTTTACCCGGACTTATGAAAAAAAAAGTTTCAGTTTGTTCGTGCCGAAAAGGAATTTGGTTGCCATCAATGAAGTTGAGGGGCTCCACTTGAAGCTTCTTGCTGCTGCCATAGGGGAATGGTAGAGAGAAGGAAGAAAAAGATTAGGGAGCTGAGAATCAATTTTCCATTGTAGGACTTCGGATACACCGGGCCATTTCATAGATGTATTTTCACAAGTAATTTTTGTTTGCTTAAGTAGATAATCTTTAATTTGATGTAAATTGGGTATTCTTCTGTCCTTGATAACCAAAGCCATGGAAAGAGACAAAATAGAATAAAGAAGAAGAAAGCACAACTGAGGAGAAGAAACCCATATTGGAGTGTTTTTTAACTTTTTTTTTGGTAAAGCTCTATTAAATTCTTTGAAGGCTTCCACTACAACCATGCCTCATATTGTTAATCACTAGGGAGAATGAGACAAAGGAGACGAAGAGAGAAAGAGATGAACAAAGATACGATTTTGGGATTTTGGGGATTAGGATTTTTTAGGGTTTAAATTTATGTCTTAGCTTCTGAAGTTGGGATTTAGATATTTTAATTTTTTTCTGTTATTTCTATTTTACCCTTTAAAAAGTTGGATGACTGGAACTTTCAGTCACTTTTAACCGTTTAAAATTCCGAAGAATGCACCTTGTTTTGAAAAATGAACGGTGGAGTGCAAGTAGACACGTTTTTAAATTTAGGTTGCAAACCTCACGGAGCATGTAAAGTCTAGGGTGCAATCTGTATTTCAAGCTTAAATGATCGATATTATTAAATTTTAAGACTTGTGCATGTGGCTTTAAGCCAAATTATCTCCTTTAATCTCGAAATTCCTTCCTTCATACTTGTTCTACATCACAATCTTTTCCAACTTTTCCTAGAGTATAATTGATGAATAAAGCACAAATTTACATCAGCACACAAAAGAAATACATACAGAACATATCTAGGGGGAGATATATCAAGTTGTATACTCGTGGAATAGCAAAAGATAATTTAGTACTGATAGGAGATTATTTCGTTTTAATTAGAAGTATGTTTTAATTCATCTCTTCACAGTTATCTATCATCTAGGAAGCATCGCTACGGATGTATGATACGAATGCGTCATACGAATATGACACAAAACGTGATATGGCAATTTCAGAGTACAATACATTAGGGATGCGTTGAAATTTCATATATCTTTTAAAATATATACATGTATGCATATATAAATTATATAACATAAACATATGCTCATTTAAAATTGGGATAACCTCTTTATTAGTTCCCAAATTATACTCCCTCCGTCCCATAGTTATAGGCTGATTTTCCATTTTGGAATGTCCTAATATATGGGCTACTTACTATTTATAAAATTTAGTTGCTTCATTGTTTTACTTTTATGCCCTTATAATAAATATTCAACCATTACTTTTTTTTTGAAGAAACAACATTCAACGTCATTATTTTTATCACCACATTTAATGTTTGTTGTATTCTCAATAAAAGAATTCAACTTTTTAGGCTCAATAAATGAATTTGGAATAACATAAACGTGATTGGTTGAAAGTTTATGTAGATTAAAAATTTCATCTTTGGTTAAAGTTCTATTTTAATAATCAGTACACGTTGATCAATTAAGTTAAGAGTTTCAGCGTGATAAGTAAGGAATAATTAACTTATTCATTAATTTCATATTAAGGGGCATATGTGGAAAATTTCTGTTAAAAATTGCCACTTAAACTATGTGCCAAAAGAAATCAGCCTATAACTATGGGACGGAGGGAGTAGTTGATTTTCACATTGGCCCCTTAACTATTCTTTTCACGTATTTGATCCTCATACTTTATAATTTCTACAATTTTCGTCCAGCCATTCAAAAATAAAGCAATTGAAGGGGACTAAATATAAAAAACAACAATAGATTGAGGATTAAATGTGAAAACAAATACAGTTTTGGGGACTAAACGTGAAAAAACTACTATATTTTGGGGACTAACACATAGTTTGAGGACGATATACGCAAAAAAAAATAGTTAAGAGGACAAAACGTGAAAACAACTATAATTTGGAGACTAATGAATAAGTTATCCCTTTAAATTTCTAGCACCTATTATAACATAATCAAAAGGTAGGAAACATTTGAATCAAATATCATCATTTTCCTCTAGTTCTAAGACTTGCATACTACATCAAATTAATCATTACATAGTGAAAATATAGGAATCAAACAATACATCATCTAAAAGATTATTATCATCTTAGAGTCACAAGACACAAAGCATTTTAATAAAAAGAAGATGAATCAAGCTAGTTCTAGCTTTATCACTGGCAACGTTCGAAAAAGCGTTCGAGCTCATAGCGAGGCAGAAGATTTCTATTGTGAGGCGGTCGCTTCACTGGGAACTAACGAGTCTTACGCTTTATTTGGTTGAGGCTTACGCCTGAGGGTGTTGCGCCTCGAGGCGTCGTGAGGCGTGAACCTTGATTTGGCTTTAAAAAAACCCTAAGTATAATATCAGATCAATTGAAGGCTCGCCAGACCTCACCAAGTACCGACTACAGTTCTTCTATCAATTGACGGCTTCGTGCGAGGCGACGTCAACTACAGTTCTTCCTCTTCTTCTTCCGTCTTCTTCTTCTTTTTTAATTTCTGTAATTTTTGGGGGTCTAAATATTGATTACCCAATGACTTTTTTTGTCCTGTACCTTCAGCGAATAAACGTGTATATATGGTTTACATTGGTGCAATTTGTAAGTCGGACCAAACTGGAATCAAGACCAAATTTTTTTTGGTATATTATAATCTATGAAACTAAAACATATTAAAATTGGAATCAAGACCATTTTTTTTGGTATATTATACTGGTGATTGTGTCATGGTGTCCTGTACCTTCAACAATTTTTTTTTGTATCTCTTTACAAATTACAATCATAAGGAGGATACTGTGCAATTTGTATATTTTGTAGCATTCCATTTAGTTTATGAACTTGTGTTGATCATCGAGTATTCCAGTGTTTGAAGGAGAATTATTTGCACCTGATCTTTCATTGGCTACTCGTTAATTAAAGTGTTGGAGCAACAATTTAAAAAAAAATACTCCCATGAAATAGAATGTAAGGCTTAATTCTATGCCTCTTATTATAATTGCATTCCTTTAACTTTAGAGTGTGTGTTTACAAGTGGCTACTCGTTAATCATCGTGTTGTTGAATCTGTTGGAGTAGAAAATTTAAGTAGCCAGTAGCAGCACCAACATCTTCAGCTCCAGTTCCAATTCCAAACATATGTCCTTAAGCATTTTGATTCCCCTGCATTTTGTAACTGCTTGCATACAAAAACTTGAGCAGTATTAAATTCTACCAATGTTAATACTATCAATGTTAACATGACCAGTGTTGTCCATAATTTTGTTATCAAAATGTAATAACAATTTTTTGGGGACTTTTAGGTCTTCAAATCGAGACTTCCGCCTCGCTCCGCCTCGAAGCTTACGGCTCGCCTCATCCTTTTTCGAACATTGATCACTGGACAAAACACAATATAGTTTTCGAGTCCCCTTTCATATAAGGAAGTATCCCTAGACTATCCGGTAGTACCCAAAATTAAAAATATTAAAAATAATAAAGTTAAAGTATCAAGAGTATGTGGAGTATCGGTGTCCAATATGTATCTGACATGGATATACCGACCTCCAAGATAAACAGGCCTCCAAGCAGTGTCTTTACTTCGTAGATCATGCAGTCCAGCACGTTTGTGACAGTGTATATACAGGATACTTGTGGCATGGCACACAAATCTCTTAACATAATGTTTTGATTATTAGGTGGTAATTCTCTTCTAAGGTTAGGTGGTAATTCTCTTCTAAGGCTAGATTCATGCATCCAGATGTCACTCTAACTGCAGTATTACACTGAGCTACAAAGCATTCCAATTTGCTAGTTCCCTGTATAAATTCAAAATATATATGCATATACAGTAAACACAAATAAAAGTTGTAAAGGAGGTACCTGCATCGGAGGATGAGGATTCAGCATTCTGAAGCCGAGATCGGACCTGAACATGAGGACTCTGGTCCCTAGACGGCCCACTCTCAGTTGACATACTATCAATAGAATTATTGCTACCATTATCAGCCCAACCAACAAAACTAACATTTTCCGATCCAGAATCCTTTTTTCTATGATCAGCCCCTGCCTCCTTTTGCACACCCTTGCCACGACCAGGACCCGAAGTAGAACACAAATCATCATTTCTAGGTTTAGAAAGATTACTAGCACCAATTGCAGTCCCTTTACTATAATTATTATTATCTCTATCTCTACTGCTACTACTACCAAATCCAAAAAAACTCTCCTGTGGCAATGGCCCAGATCGAGTCTTAATCCGATTTAACCCCAATGAAGATGCTAAAATTGGCGAAACTGCGGCCAAAACTTCAGCCCCTTTTTTCGGCTTAACCACCACCGGCGCTTGAGCTTGAGTTGGATTTGGAGTTAGATTTGTTTGAATTTTACTGGTACTACTACTACTCACTTTGATTCCCTTAACATCGTTCTTCTTTTTATCTTGTTTGACTTGTTTCTGACTAGGAGAGATTTGCTGCTGTTGATCGTCTTTCAATTTGCCCTTCTTCTTATCAGATCTAATGGGCGAATTCGAGTTGGAACCAAAGGATCGAGGACTGTTATTGGATCCATCGGGACTGGAAGTGTCAGAGGATTTCTTCGAAGAGAAGAATCTGCCTTTGAACACCATTATTATGAATAGGATCTTTGATCTAGGGTTTCAAATTGTTGATTGATCCAGCCCTAGCCATATAAATTGATGAAAGAATCAATGAATTAAGCGAGATGAAGTGATGAATGCAAAGTAACGGACAGAGAGAAGGGGGCTGTGGTTATCCTCAACTTTTGTAGTTTGAACCAAAAAGAAGAGAATATGACTGCTGTGGAAATGCGGATAGTGGTAACAAGCCTAATATTATTATAATAATAATAATAATAATAATAATAATAATAATAATAGAATAATAGATCATGCAATCGATAATACTTTAAATTTTGTATAGGTACACGAATAATAAATAATAATAATAATAAATACTTTATATTTTAACTAGTACGCACAGCCGATGTGAATGATAGTAAATTATTTTTTTTAATAAATTTATTGATATTAAAATTTTAAAAAAAATATAATACAAGAAAAAGAATAATAAATATTACAAATATAATTTTCCCACTAAATTTGAAAGTTGTCAAGTATTTATTTTTTTTATTGCAATATGTGATAACTGCCTAAAAAAGAAACCACCGGTAAGACTCATAATTTATGCATTTTATTATATATGATTTTGTCTTTTTAATTATATTAGTTTATTTAATTAATATATTTTATTTTATTTTATAGAATTTAATATTTTGTTACACTAAAGTCAAAATCTTGATCAAATAATATTTAAGGCTCTGATTTATATAAAGAAAAAGCTAAGAATATTCCTACAAAGAGAATGAAGAAGGTTAAACAATTTTAGTGTGCAAGTTAATTCCAGTGAAAAAGAAAAGAAAATTTAATCAAGAATATCTTTTGAAAGAAGTTGATTGTGTTAAGAATTTGTATGTAGATTAGAAGGTTGCTTCATTAAGGGGGAGATTGATTAAAACATTTATAAGATTCCAAATGTATATGATTTGATGATGAAAGACTTAAAGTATATTTGTATGCATAAGTTTTGTACAGTCCTTAACTGGATATCTATGCATAAGGACTTATAATAGAACGATCAAACTTGTTAGGTTGATATTTAACTCGTTTGCATATGTAATAGATAGGATTAATTGTAAAAGTTAATATGCATGTTAGTAATGTAAAGCTCGTTAGCAGAGTAGCCTATATGTATGAAGGAAAACATTATTAATGTGACGCCCCCAAATTCGGGTATCTTCCAACCCGACATATGGTGTTATACGGTGCTACAGTTCACACATACATTCAATTGAAATGCCTCAAAAAAATGAATATGTCTTATATATATTCCAAACAATATTATCATTCCCAGATTCTTTATAATAATTACATTTGTTCTTGTCATAATATCAAATAATAATAACATTCACTTATATTATTACAAAGGTAATCTATAGGTTCGCCTTAGCCTTTCTTTTATCTTTACCGGATCTTTCGATCTGTTCGGTCTTAGCTGTATTCATATAGTTCAAGCAAGAGTGAGCATAACTATCTCAGCAAGTATAACAATTCCATTTAAACAATATGCTTGAAAAATGCAAATCGCATATCTTCAATATCTGAACAATAGTTATGAAGTACTATTGACAATTCAAAATAACACTTCTCTTTTCTTAAAACGTTTTACAATGAACAACATTCAGTAAAACATCAATTATGGTCCAAGACCTTGAGCATTTCATACTTTCTTTGAAAAGGACAACCCGACACCAAGTCTGTAAGTCCGACATTACTTACGAGCACGTCTAGGTGATCAGCCTATAGTACTCTATGTTGTCCAACAATACTACTTTCTTTAAACGTATGTACGTTTAAGTTTTGGCAACCTCACATGTGACGCCCCCAAAATAGGTCCACACAACCCATTCTGAGTCGCCAGATATCATACTATAAAAATCAAATAAAAACTTCATTTATACATATGTTGAACTGTCGTGCAGAATACGACCACAGTTAAACTGTGAGTTTTAATACAAATGTATGTAACTCTCATGGTGCCTCGACCACAACCTTACAATGGTACTTTACATAAAAGTACAGTCAAAAACTGTTTTAGAAATTAAAATATTTGGGAAGTGCTCAAGGAAACCTTCGTACATGGGAGGCCATGCGTCTAGGTTATGATAGATATCATATGTCCACAGAATTATCCATGGTTGACCCAATAGTCCCCAAAGAAAAACAAGAAAATTGCTATCATCTTCTTTCCAATGGTGAGTCTTCTCTTGACATATAATTATCTTCGTTTTCTCTAATTGAAAATTATATTTTAATTAAACTCCAAGATCATATAGGTAGTGCTCATAGATATACTCAGCAAGTGGATGTGCACAACCCTGTCTTATGATAACACGAGGTTGTATGTTATTAGACATCTTGTATGATAGTGGCAAAACACTCTTCCAAAGTTGGGTTCATCTCACCCTATTCGGTTCACCAAAATTAAATATCAAATGACGTATTATTAAAATTAAAATTAAATATCAAATGACGTATCACCAAAATTAAATATCAAATGACGTATATGATAACCCGAGAAATTAGACAATTTATTAAAATCTTAAATGATTGATTTAAGGTCAAATAATAGACCTAGACAGAAAATAAGCGTATGCGTTTGATATTTTTGGGATGGAATTTTGAGGATTTAAAAATTCTGTGAAGGAGTTAGGTGAATTATTCAGGATTAAGTGTATATGTGTTTATGTTCTATGAATATGGTATTATGTGTGCACAGTATGTGGTTAAGGGTCAAGGGTTGACCAGATAAATTTTATCAGTGTCAAACCCTAATATTATTAAGAACGTTAACGTTCAGTTAGAAAACCCTAACGTCTGATAAGAAACCCTAGAAATCAGTTCTGAAACCCTAATTTCAGTTCCGGGAATTCGAAACCCTAATTCGAAAATTGAAAACCCTAATTTTAGAATTTAAATGCTGTGTATAAGGTTTAAACGCCATTAATTATAATTTATTAGGGAAAACCTTAATGAATTACTTGAAACCCTAATTGATTATTAGAAAACCCAAATATCAAATCTGGAAACTCTAATTTTGGATTTCGGGTATTTGAGACCCTAATCTGGGAACTTAAAGGATAAGTATATTGCTTAAGTGTTATTAATTATAATAGTAATTAGGGTAAAGCTTAATTAATTAGCAAACCTTAAGTTCAAATTTTTAAACCCTAATTATTCTGTCAGGAACCCTAATGTACAATTATGGATTTAATTACTAAATTAACAATCTTAATTAGGAAATATTAATCCTAATTTATGTTAGTCCTAATGTGATTAGGAAAGTATACTATAATTAGGAAACTCTAATTATAATTTAAAGATGTTAATTTTCATCTTTGAAAACCCTAATTTAGAAATCCTAAAATGTGAATTATGGAAAGCTTAGGTTTTAACCCTAAGGTTCAAACCCTAAGGGTTAAACCTTAAGGGTTTGCAATAAATGACAATTCTAGAAATAAAAGGGTATAGAAATGACTAGTTTACCCTTATTGCATTATTTAGTAGATTGCTTATAGATCTAGCCCTAAAATGAGTTGGTACACTACTCTAACTCAAGACCTAGATGTGTGTACAAATATCAGCCACAACTTGCTAGCAAATATCTTGAATCATATCTATTATATAGATCAAAGAGAGAGAGAGAAAGGGTCACTTTACTCTCATTTTCTCCCAAGCTTTTCTCTCTCTTCTAAATCCGAAATTTAGAGTGAGAGAGAGTGGTAAGATAAACTAATATAATAATGGTGATATTTTTACAATGAATGTGGGATATATGAGTATATGAGGAGGAAGAGTATTTTTGTGACATTAAATGATTAACACATGTTTTGTGTGTCGGTGGACCCCATTTCTTGACTGAAATTTGATTATAACCTGTAAAATCGTCCGTTTGTGGATTTTGGTCAATTTCTGTTTGGAATTTAGAAAACCTTTCTTCTGCAAAGTTTTAGAGAATGAAATTTCCTATGAAAAGGACATGTGGTTCAAATTTTTCTGATAAAAGTGCCATTTATTGTGAATTATTGAAGTTTCGGTGTATCAGGTCTGATTTGATTTTTGGAGTATTAAGTGCTTTTTGTTAGAAAAACGTTTTTGTTGCTTTTGGCACATGTGTGGCCGATTTCTTTGGTCAAAATGGTGGGCAAAGGAAAATTATATAAATATATTAAAATTATATTCAATTTTCTACTTTGGTGTTCTAAGCATTTTCCTATAAATAGGGTGCTCAGGTTAGAATTGAAAATCACACCAGAAACTGAAGTTTTCTCTCTACTTCTCTCTCTATATTATATAGCGTATTCTTGTGAGTATTTTGATACTTTGAGTGTTGCTATACGGTGCAAGTTCCCTTCAGCACTATATCCAGTATTTCAGTTAGAAATACTGTCTTTCCAAGGTAAGGGATGTTAGTTTTTTTAAAATGATATTATTTCTTTCAATATCATTATGCTAGAATATTGATAAGATTTTTCTTGTGAAATTCAGATCTTTTTATGTCAGAGTTACTATTCACGAGTTACTATTCATGAGTTACTATTCCCGAGTACTTTTCACGAAGTATGATGATTTTTCTTGTGGAATTTCTATCTTTAGTGTCGGAGTTTCTATTCATGTATACGACACTATTCACGTATACGGCACTATTCATGAATACGACACTATTCACAGAAAAATTAAATTTTCTTTTTCGTGTCCAAGATTATCTATTATGGATACTAGCTTTGATTGTATCCATGTTTTGATCATTCTTGAATTTTACTTCAGTATTATTATTTATGAAGTATTTTTGAACTCGGATTGCGTAAAGTACGAATCCTTAATCTTTGTTCTTTTGTTTCACTGGATTCGTTTTCTGTAAAACATTTTTCATCATTCTCAGTCTTAAATGATGACATGTTGTTGAATATCTTTGGCTGTAGTGCAAAGATGTACAGGTGTTGAGATGAACATGACCGACTCATGAATATCTTTGGCTTGTAGTGCAAAGATGTACATGTGTTGAGATAAATATGACCGACTGATGAATATCTTTGGCCTGTAGTGCTAAAGATGAATATCGATTGATGTTACAGGGATAAAATATTGATGATGGATTTTTAAATTCATAGATGATAGTAGATTTCCTTCTCTACTTAACTCTTCTAATGAATTGTTATTTCCGCTGCAGTTGTTGATCTAAAACTTGTTGTCTATTGTATTCTATCAGATTTTTCCTTATTGAAGACTAATGATAATTTGTTGTACATTATCTTAGTCATAATATTCTTTATTGGGCTAGTTGAGCTCACCCTTTTCCTTTTTGTTCCATTTTTATTCTCAGGAGGCGAGAATATAGCGGGAACTAGTCGGGGTTTGGAGTGATGGTTCAAGATAATTATTTTAGTAGTCCTCACTATTCTGTAGAATAGTGTATCAATAATTGTAATGAGGACTTTATTTGGGTATAGATATTGTCTAGAAGACAATATTTATATTTAAACTCACAGTACATATGTTGTAGTATTTTGCACGACAAATGTATTAATAAAGTTGTAGTTGTTTCTGTACCATGTATTTGACGACTCAGAATGGGTTGGATGGAATGGACCTATTTTGGGGGCGTCACAATGATAAACATTGCAGATAAAGCGAATGCGTTCGGATACAGGAAAAGGTTAATGCCAAGTTCAGCTTGGGATAAAATGTGCAGCTAATTTGTAATAGTTTAGTTTGATAATAATGTTATGTGTTATATAATTTATGATTTGTGTATAAGTTAAGGTTACTAAATTTTGGGAAAATGTGTGTAAAGTGTATTATATAAACAATTTATGTTTATATCTTCCGCAAATAGTTATAGAATGATTGAACAGAATCCACGGTGATTTGGGACCCGAATTTGGGGCTCTCACAGAAACCTTCGTACATGGGAGGCCATGCGTCTAGGTTATGATAGATATCATATGTCCACAGAATTATCCTTGGCTGACCCAATAGTTCCCAAAGAAAAACATGAAGATTGATAGCATCTTCTTTCCAATGGTGAGTCTTCTCTTGACATATAATTATCTCCGTTTTCTCTAATTGAAAATTATATTTCAATTAAACTCCAAGATCATATAGGTAGTGCTCATAGATATACTCACCAAGCGGATGTGCATAACCCTGTCTTATAATAACACGAGGTTGTATGTCATTAGACATCTTGTATGATAGTGGCAAACACCCTTCCAAAGTTGGGTTCATCTCACCCTATTTGGTTCACCAAAATTAAATATCAAATGACGTATTCATCTTTGCAGTACAGGCCAAAGACATACAACTGTATTTTAGAAGAGTCAAATAGAGCATGATATCTACTATCTTTTACGAATTAAAAGTTTATTATCAATATTTTATTGCTGAGACTCAACTTAATAAATAATCCACATCATCGAATCACCCCTGCACTACGGCCAAGGATATTCGTTAATATCACATCCATGAATTATCCATGCACTACGGGCCAAGGATATTAATTATTATCACATCCATGAATTAATATTTCATTGCTGAGACTCAGCTCAATAATTAATCCACATCATCGAATCATCCCTGCACTATAGGCCAAAGATATTCGTTAATATCACGACCACGAATTATCTATGCACTACGTGCCAAAGATAATCGTGTTTTCATCAACAGTCCTGATCATGCCATAAAATAATTTAACTTTGCACCCTTGGCCGAAGAGAATCCATAGCTATAATCATACCAAAAACTGTCCATCAATGCACTACGGGCCAATGAGGACTTTTACCACATCATTTGTAACATTACGGTCATGATTATACCGAATAATCCTTGGTCATAATCATACCAAGTTCATCTATGCACTACAGGCCACAGATAACTTTCATCATAATATAAGTATGAGGATAATGACAATGATATAAAGAATCAATCAAATGAGATAAAGGATAAATATTAAACATTTATAATACAATTTATCCAGCGTTCAATAATAACCAAATGTTATCGATCACTTAATATTCTCATAATCTAATATCATTAATATTATAACAATATTTTAATCATTTCTTAAACTTATAAACAATATATTTTAATTGTATACACTTTACTAATTAATGCATTTAATCATCCTAAAATGCCAAACTCATAAGATTTCATCATCAATAACCAAAACCCTTAACAAAGATCTGCATATACCTTATATAGGATTCCCAAGCCATAAAATCCTATTTTCCAATTTTGTTACTTTACATAACATATTTAATTCATTTACTCATAACTAGTCCATTTTCATAAAAAATACCAAATCAGTTCTAAAAATATTTCTTTTCTGGGATTTAGCAAAATATAGTCTCATATTAAACATATATTTTTCTCAGAATTTTTAAAATTCATTTACTATTTTTCACATGGCCAAAACCGCCGAATATTTAGACATTTTTTATAAACTGTACTTTTGTCCAAAAATTCCAAAATTTACACGGTATATTTCTGTTATATATATGTACTCCTAATAAAAATTTCATCAATTTTGAAGTTAACCACAAGGAGTTATAAGGGTTTACTTTTAAAATAGTCTTTTCACATAAAATTCATAACTCTTAATCTATATATCCAAAAATCGCCATTTTTGGACACAATATAGAAAACTCATTAAATTATCATTTCAAATTTTTTCAGAATTTTTGAGGGTCAGAAAAATTACGAAATTGCAAATAGATTTTCGCCCGCCATGCGGTAATCCACATAGACAGATTATTTCAACATAATAATAAAGAATGGAACCAGGTCATGTGTAATCCGCACAGACAGGATGTTCCAACATAATAATAAAGAATGGAACCAGGTCATGCGTAATCCGCACAAATAGGATGTTCCAACAGAATAATAAAGAATGGAATAACAATAGAATTCACCAGGCATGCGATAGACCACACAGACAGGTTATTCTCAACAGAATAATAAAGAATGGAATAACAGAAGAATTTCACTATGTATGCGGTACTTCGCATAGAGAGGTTATTCCAACATAATAATAAATAATGAAATAACAGAAGAATTTCACCATTTATGCAGTACTTCGCATAGACAGGTTATTCCAACATAATAATAAAGAATGGAATAACAACCCTTACGAGTATTGAAAGAAAATAACTCTCTTCATGAATATGAAAGAATAATACCCCTTACGAGTACAACAAATATTATCCCTTACCTTAGAAAGAAGAGTATTCCGACTGGTAGTGCGATGATATTCTTGAAGAAAACTTATACTGTTTTCTACGCTCAAAACTTCTTAAACTCTAAAGAAATACGCTCAAGATTATAGAAGAAGAATTCTCTGAATTTCTGGTGTGATTTTCAATTCTAACTAAGCATCCTATTTATAGGAGAATAAAAAGGATACTATGTAATAAAATATAATATATTCTATTTATAATATATATATATATATATATATTATTTAAAATCTAATAAAACAAATAACTTTATAAAAGTATTCTGTTTTATATAAAAAGATTTCTGTTTTATTATATTTATAATAATAATAAAACAAAATTCATCATCATTATTATAATTCACACTATTAAACGACCAGGTCATTCTCAGGAAAGATGGGGCTTTCCAATAAGGAATTCTCCCTATTGGCGCGCAATTTGGTGACCAAACCTCTCCTTAACAGAACTTCTAGACATCGTTAATATTGCAAATAATAATATTAATAACTTTATTATCTCAATTATTGATTTAATAATATATAAAATATCGACAATAATTGAATCAAATAACGTGAGATATTATGCAATAATTACTGTAGCAATAATTGAACAAAATTGAGTGACTTCTCACGTAAGCATCAATAATCAATACCGTGTGCTACTATGCAACCACGCGTATTACTGTACTTTTACTACCGAGTAGTTCAACAATTTTAACGGTAAAACTTCTGCCGTTATTTTCATAAAAAATATTTTTTTCGTTTTCTCAATCCTACAATAATTCCGTTGTGGGGTCCACCAATGATTGTACCGTTGTACGGATATTCCCCGACTAATCGAATATTCCCCGACACAACGAATATTTTATATCAACTTGCTTACTTTGTAAAATTTTAACATATTACCCTTACCTTTAAACTTTTATCAAATTAACTATTTTATTTCATAAAATTCGGGGTCTCACATCACGTGTCTGTCGTTTGACGACAAAACATTTGTTTAGCATACTCAGTCTTCTTTTGAAAATTATACCAAAATAGTTTAGCAACATTGACAATAGTTTGACAAATATATTATAAGAAATCCATAAAACATTTTAAGTCTAGCTGAAGGAATTGGCTTTAACTTCATCATACATCAATCCATGTGTAAGATACATGAATCACAAAGCTTGTCCATAATGAAAATAGACAAGGGTTAGAACACTTGCCTTTAGCGTCTGCTACTGTAATTATACTTTTCCTTTGAGTCTTTAAGGATTCTACAATACATGATCACATAACATACCACATTAGGTCATATATAATCAAGTATGTTTACTACTATATCCTACACTTCTTCTCAATCTAATCATGTCTTAGATTGTTTAATATTGGTTCCGGTTTATCGTTATGTTTCACATTCGAGTAACTTATCTTCAACATTCCAGTGATTAAACTTAAACATAATTTAATCATCCTTAATACATCATTATTAGCATAATAATAATAATAATACTTCTACACTTAAAGGACTAAGCTATTTTGTAGCCTTGACCTTTTCTTTGTCTTTTCCTGAAGTACCGCCTTGCTCTACCTTAACTGTAATATATTTAGGGAAGCAAGAATGAGCAACAAGTTTGTCTAGCAAGTAATATAGCCATAAGAATAAACAATTATAAAGTTTGAATCTCAAAGGTATAACAGTAAATGATAGTTCAAAAATAACAAGAAGTATCGATAGTTCTCAAAAAGTGTCACTATAGACTAAAAGAATCGACAAAATTCAAAGGTTTAATTATTTCAAGGTTCAATAAGAATGAACACTGAGTAGTCACTAGGGACTAAGAACTCTTGCTAGAATTAACATTATTATACTGCAATTCCAATATAAACAAGTACAACAGGTGATCAGCCTAAAGTACCCTACGTTATTGATTAACGAGTTTTATACTCATAATTGAGTGCGTTTGAGCGTAATCTTTTGGATGTTTTTAAGTGTTTGTGTCTATTCATGCATGTTTTACATTGTTTTATAGGAATTGGGTCAAAAGTTACTTGGATCGACATTCGGGGTGGCTAGATTCGCGTTTTTGACTTGCCATTTACACAACAGTCACTTCAGAGCCAATTTCAGTATTCCTCCAAACTTTATTTCGAAAAACTCAAAGAATGAAAGTTGAAGATCTACGTCTCCTCTTTCCGGAACATCTTGAATCATTAAAATCGAAGTTCAGGAAGTTATGGCCATTTTCCCAAAGGACGTCGGAGCAGAAAATGTTAGAACACGTGCCCAGCGCTGGGGCGCTGGGGAAGAGACTGGGAAGGCTTGGATTCATTTTGGGGAAAAATTTGACACCTTTTTGACTCTAAATTGGATTGGGTTTGTTCTTAAGCTAAAAATTGGACTTGTAACCTATAAATACATGATGTAAGACATAAAATAAGAGGAGATTACATAGATTAGATTAGAGATACACTCCATTAGATTAGAACATAAACCCTAGTTCTTATTAGTTTTGGAGATTGAAGTAACTTGGAGACTATTGAAGATTCAGAGCAGGAGCGAAAGAGGAGTCTCAAGACTACTGAAAATATATTCTATTCTCTTCTCTTACATTTATCTTTTAATGTCTATTCAATTGTGGATTCTTGATTTTAATTCATTAATTATGAACTAATTCTTTTATTAAGATTCCAATTGAACCTTTTATGTCTATGAATTAATTATTCAATTTATTCCAATTATTTGTGTCAAAGTGAATTGTTTATCTTGCCTTATGCTTATTGATTAATTATCTGATCAGTAATTACCTTGTTACTCTAGAAGGAATTGAAAGAGGAATTCTAGGGTTAGAACTGGGCATGATATCATGTGACTTAGTTATTTGCAAAGTGAATAATTAGGTTTGTGAATTGAATGGAAATATCTGTTCACCGCATGTAACACATAAGGAATTGGGATTGAAAAGAGTTTGATTCAATTGTTTTGCATAGGAATATAGCAAGATTAATATGGATTAAATAGAAGGCAATTGATCACTTGGAAAAGGACTTTTGGCACTTGAGAATTCCTATTAACAATTCAGTAGGCATAATAATTGGGATAATTGGATAATTGGTTTACAGTTCATAATTGGGGATATTGTAGTCGTAACGTTTATTTATTTGAATTCATTCATTCAAATCTTAGTTAGTTAATTTAGTTTTTTTAATTAGAAAAATAACAATTTACAGTTGTTTAAATAAAATTAATTTGGTTAAGTGTTAGTATTTGGTAATTTTTATTAATTCCTCGTGGGAACGATACTCTACTTTCACTTTATTACTTGTTGGCCGTGTATACTTGCACGTATTCATTGATTGCGAAATCGATCAACAAGTTTTTGGCGCCGTTGCTGGGGAATTGGTTTAATATTTTTTTACCAATATTAATTTCAATCAAATTAGTCTTAATTTAAACATTTTTATTTTTATTTTTCATTCTCTTCCTATATTTCTCTCTTTTCAGTTACAATGGATGACTTTGCGTATCAATGGCCATACACGAACATGACTCAACCAAGGGAAACATGGATTGATGGACTTAATACATCTTCTATAGAGCCAATACAAATTGAGATAACTTCGAAGACGTTGGAGGTTATCGCAGCCCAACGGAGTCGAAGGATGGCAAGAATGACTCAGCCAAGGGGAGCGGAGAATGATGGACTCGCGACAACACTTTCTGTATTATCAGCACAAATTGAGACACTTTCGAAGATGGTCGACGCTTTTGAAGCTCAACATCGTCAAAGTGTGGCAGTTACTTTGTGATTATTGTGCTGAAAATCATATGAGTCATCAATGCACCACCAGTTTCGAGCCGGTACAGTATGGTGGTGATTACCCCAACAATTATGTCCCAACAACTATTATCAGGATTGGGGATATCACCCGAATTTTTCATGGAGCCATACTCATCAAGATCAATTTTATGCTCCAAGTCCAACATACCCACTGGATTTCTCGTGTCCACCTCCACTACAACAGGAAGAACATTCAAATTGGGAGGAAGCTTTGTCCAAGTTCATAGCTTCAGGTGAGGAGCGGAGGATTAATGGAGAGATATTGAGTCAAAATCTTACAGAACAACTAACCAATGCCTCGAACATTTGTCCTCAATACACTTGGCCCTATGACATGGATTCCGAGACTGATGGAGAGCCCGAACAAAATCTGCAACCGGATGTGCCAAATGATATAGATGTTGAAAGAGAAGAAAGACTAGGGGACCAAGAAAAGGAGATCGACGAAGATCTAACTTTGAGTACCAACGAAGATGAGCCAATTTTGATAGTGTCCCATGTACCTTCTCCACCAAAGTTCAAGAATCCGGGCATTTTTGCAAAACCATGCCCAATTGGCGGTCATGTTGTTGACAAAGCTCTTTGTGACATAAGAGCTAGTACAACTGTGGAGTCATGGTGGGTTGAAAAGGAGAAGATAGAGGAAGAGCCCATTGTGTTTGACAAGCTTCCATGCCATAATTTGATTACAAACACAATGGGGAAAACACCTAGTGGTTTGCCGTACTTAATGGGGATCCTATCTAAAAAGATCATGCTAGGTGACTTAAATTCAAGGGTCATTACTAATGGGAACATTCCAAAAGAGACATTGCTTCTGATGGATGGAGGGTTCCTCAATTTTCGTAGGGGAATTGGATAGAGAAATGAAGAAGTCAGGCTGAGACTATAAAACAAGCGCTTATTGGGAGGCAACCTAAGTTTAATTTTTATTTATAGTTTTTATTAGGTTTTATATTAGTAGTTTTGAATTTGCATTTATTTAGAATTTAATAAAATTGCTTCTATCATAGTTTACAGGTTATTCAAGTCAAATTCAAGTGTGGTGCCCAATTTGTTCCATGTGTTTAGCCTATTCTCCAAACTTAGCGGAAAAGGAAGAAGATTGCTATATTTTCAAGGAAGTCCTCTGATTTAATTTTTTCTATTTTAGTTATTGAGGACAATGTCTAGTTTAAGTTTGGGGGCATTTTAGTGTCGTATTGCATATAGTTAGTTATCTTCATGGTAGTTCATTTTTTGTGTGTTAGCGTTGTGTTATATTTTTAGGTTGCATATAATACATGGTAATTATTTGCATATTTATATATGTGTTGCATTAGTATGTGTTCATGTAGTATAATTGCATTTTTTTTGCATGAATCTGTGTGATCGGTTGGTGTGGTCTTAGCTCGGCCTATGATAAGATTGGTTTTGCATGTTAACTTGAACAGTGTTGATAATTGATGATGAGTTCTAATTTTAATCATGATGATAATCTGAGTCTGTCTTAAACTTATGTAACCGGTTAGCACTAAAAGTTTAACTATTTTAATCCACTTGGTTCAAGGGTTTCATAATTTGTTTCCGAGGGAAAATCTTGGTTAAAATTTAAGGAAATTAGTGAACTGACAGTAAAGGTTGGAATGACGTAAAAGCTTGAGTTTAGGGGAATCTATGGGATATATATTACAAAAAGAAAAAAAAAAGAAAAAAGAAAAAAAGAAATGATGAAAAGAAAAAAAATAGAAAATCCAGAAAAAGAAAAAAAAAGAATAAACACTGTGGCATGCTTGTCTAGTTTTGTGGCCTTTATTACTTGAATAAGTAAGCCCGAGGAGATTGTCTTTACACTTAGCGCCCTAAGGTCTTAATGGCTTGGGAGTGGTTGAAAGCTCGTTAAGGTAGCACTGAAAAGCCTAAGGAAATAAGACATTGCACAGTCATGAGAAAAAAAATGAATAAAACACGAGAAAGAGCAAAAATGCCCTCGTGGTTGAATAAAAGTATAAATAAATCTTGTATTTACCCTTAAACTTGGTAATTGCTTAGTTTTAACCGGAGTTGTCATGTTCACAAAAGTAATTGAATTGAAACTGAAATTTTCCTTCTAAGAAGTTTGTTATGTGATTATCTTGAACTGTGGTTGGTTAGAATGGTTAACAAGCACACACACACAACATGGGTGATGACATGTTTGGATTGACTAATTAGTTAGAGTTATGAATTTTAACTTGATTGGATATATTGTTTGAGCATCATTGGTATCTTTGAGGCCTGTTGCTACATATCATACTGATTTATTACTGGTTTCGTAGATGTATTATAAAGTAGATCATGCATATGCATTCATGTAGTTGAGTTAGTTTGTTTATTTTTAGTTCTTTTATGTTTTTACTTGAGGACAAGCAAAGGTTTATGTTTGGGGGTATTTGATGAGTGAGTTTTATACTCATAATTGAGTGCGTTTGAGCTTAATCTTTTGGATGTTTTTAAGTGTTTGTGTCTATTCATGCATATTTTACGTTGTTTTGTAGAAATTGGGACAAAAGTTACTTGGATCGATGTTCGGGGTGGCTAGATTCGCGTTTTCGGCTTGCCATTTACACATTAGTCACTTCAGAGCCAATTTAAGTATTCCTCCAAACCTTATTTCGAAAAACTCAAAGAATGAAAGTTGTAGATCTACGTCTCCTCTTTCTGGAACATCTTGAATCATCAAAATTAGAGTTCGGAAAGTTATGACCATTTTCCCAAAGGACGTCGAAGCAGAAAATGTCAGAACACGTGCCCAGCGCTGTGGCGCTGGGGAAGAGACTGGGAAGGCTTGGACGCGTTTTGGGGCGAATTTTGACACCTTTTTGACTCCAAATTGGATTGGGTTTGTTCCTAAGCTAAATATTGGACTTGTAACCTATAAATACATGATGTAAGACATAAAATAAGAGGAGATTACATAGATTAGATTAGAGATACACTCCATTAGATTAGAACATAAACCCTAGTTCTTATTAGTTTTGGAGATTGAAGTAACTTGGAGACTATTGAAGATTCAGAGCAGGAGCGAAAGAGGAGTCTCAAGACTACTGAAAATATATTCTATTCTCTTCTCTTCTCTTCTCTTACATTTATCTTTTAATGTCTATTCAATTGTGGATTCTTGATTTTAATTCATTAATTATGAACTAATTCTTTTATTAAGATTCCAATTGAACCTTTTATGTCTATGAATTAATTATTCAATTTATTCCAATTATTTGTGTCAAAGTGAATTGTTTATCTTGCCTTATGCTTATTGATTAATTATCTGATCAGTAATTACCTTGTTACTCTAGAAGGAATTGAAAGAGGAATTCTAGGGTTAGAACTGGGCATGATATCATGTGACTTAGTTATTTGCAAAGTGAATAATTAGGTTTGTGAATTGAATGGAAATATCTGTTCACCGCATGTAACACATAAGGAATTGGGATTGAAAAGAGTTTGATTCAATTGTTTTGCATAGGAATATAGCAAGATTAATATGGATTAAATAGAAGGCAATTGATCACTTGGAAAAGGACTTTTGGCACTTGAGAATTTCTGTTAACAATTCAGTAGGCATAATAATTGGGATAGTTGGATAATTGGTTTATAGTTCATAATTGGGGATATTTAAGTCTTAACGTTTATTTACCTGAATTCAATCAAATCTTAGTTTTGTTTATTTTATTTCTTTTAGACTAATCTCTTTTAATTGTTTAATTTAGTTTTCTTAATTAGAAAATTCACAATTTGCGATTGTTTAAATAAAATAGATTTGGTTAAGAGTTAGTAATTGGTAATTTTTATTAAATAACTCCTCGTGGAAACGATATTCTACTTTCACTTTATTACTTGTTGACCATGTATACTTGCACATATTCATTGATTATGAAATCGATCAACAAGTTTTTGGTGCCGTTGCTGGGGAATTAATTTAATAATTATTTACCAATATTAATTTAAATCAAATTTGTCTTTGAAATGCAGATAAGGCACACTTAGAAGGGGGGTTGAATAAGTGTGGATACAAACTATGATCAATTAAAAGGTTTAAACTAAGTTATTAAATGCAGTCAACTAAATTAATGAATGCAGCTTGCTGAATGAATATGGTCTACCGAATTGAATTTTTGTTTAACAAAATATCTTGGTGTTTTTATAAATAAAATATTTAATGATAACCAAAAATTCTCACGATTAGATTATAACAAACCAATAAACTTGAATGAAATTAAGTTAAATCAAGTAATAAAAATAACACCAAGATTTTTACAGTGGTTCGGCTATTACCCTCTATAATAATAGCCTACTCCACGTCCAATACCAACTAGTATTGGAGACTCACTTTTATTTCTTTAAAAGACTCTTGTTACAATACAGATTCTATAAAATTGAATTACAATAATTCACTTGAGCACTCTTGCTCCTTGGGCACCAATGCACCCCTTAAGCACCTATACTTCCTTGAACTTGTTTGTAAACAAACCTTAATCCACCTGGATTAATATCCCTTAGACAACACTTAGTCTAAAAAATAAGATTACAATAATAGAGGTCTAATGATCAAAGAAAATAAGCAATTTAACAATGCATGGCTCAACTAAATGAATGCAATGATCAAATAATAAAAGATAGATATCACCAATATGAAGCTCACGAAAGTTGACTGAAAATATCAATTGATCAACAACTCAAAATTTGCACCAAGAATAGAATAGCTTTCAAAGTTTGTAAGTGCAAAATATTAATTCAAGTGTTGTAAGTGTTCACTGTTCTCAGCTGCTTTTTTAGACCATAAATATAATACCATTTCTCATTCATCATAGTTCCGTTGCTAACAAAAATCCCAAAGATAAGCTACAATTTTATTACTGTTGGAAACATTCAAAAATATAGACTGTCAAAGATAACCCAAAAAGGTAATAAGTTCCGTGTACAACATATATAGCCTATAACTACCGCCTTAATAAAGTTACTGAACTGTTCAAAATTAATCCACTTTAACTATCTCCTACTAGCACAGAACTTTATTAAAACTAGACTCCTTAGTAAAATGTTAGTTCCGTAATTAATGGCAACATGCATCTTCCCAAGATAATCATTACTATCAATTTCCAATATATATGCAGGTTTTAGACTTCTAATTATGATCCACTACCGCCATATATATTATGCTTCCTTTCTAATAATTCCGTAATAAATGGAGAGAAGATCACATAGAAATTAAAATATCAATTAACACCTTTTTCCAGGATAATTATCTTAGAGTTCCCAAGACATATACACACCAAAATATTTTATTTCTTCCATACGTGTATCATTAGAACTCCTACGCATGCATGCTAACATTTCTCTTGATAGTAAATAGCAGTGAAATATTTGAGACATGCACAAAATATTAATTCATAATTTAATGCACACATAAAATGTCCTAGAGCCTCGAATTGAAAAATTAAATATTTGCAATGACCTTACATATTTTTCTTAAGACTCAAATTGTCTTCATTCTTCTTGAATAATCCATCATACAATTCTTGAAACAATTTCCTGAAATTCACAATGAAGAATTTAGTACCAATGAATAAGTCATCATCAAAACATTAGGCTAGAACGTGATATAATCAACATTCTCCCCCTTTTTGATGATGACAACATAAATAAATGAGACTCCCCCTAAATTCATGCATATAACTTATTTCAGGAAAAAAATTTCTAAAACCTGCATATGTTAGTATCATACTAATCCAAATATATTTCACAGATCATAATGTTAACAAAGTAAAATCAAAACCATTAAGTCTTAATATGCATGCATCAAAACGAGTCTATCATCAGTCTTAACACCCAGGCAAACATGCCTACCAAATCAAGTGAAAACATAGTCTTAAAAACAGAACCATAATCTTAAAATCTTAAAATTAAAACAGAATCTGAAATCTGAAAAGCTCAGAAATTCTCCCCCTTTGTCATCATGCAAAAAGAGAATACCACAATCAATCAATATCCTCGAGATTAGCCCGCTGTTCCGCACGAGTGGTAAAGTAAGGTCGATGACGAAGGCGACGAAGACGCTCTTCCAAAGTGTAATCGTTTGCAAGTCGAGGTGGTCGAGGAATAAAGGTTGCAGGAGAAAGTTCCATATCCAGAGAGTCACCCTTGTATTCAGCCATCCAATTGTTCATTGGCCATTCGAGAATTGGAGAATACATTGCTGGAACATGAAACTGTTGTCCCACATCATTGAACCTGGTCGCTATAAAATCTACAAGCTCCCCGAGTTGATAACTAATAAATTTACCTCTTGACTTAACTGACATGTGTTCCTATTAAATTTCAAGTGCTTCAACCATAGCCAGTGTCTGAATCTCAAAACCCGCCTGAAGATTATTAAATTCATCTTCCACACGATGGTACAGTTTGTTAATTTCGAGAGCGTCCATCGGTAATTTCCCTTTCTCGAGAATCACAAGTCGATTTCTTATTTGGAGCAAATCAGCTTTCACAGAATTTTGATTTTGTAAAATCTCATTCAAAACATTCATAACATCAGACTCATGAAAATTCAGCAAAGAAGATGAAAATGAATCAGGAGTATGAGAAATAGGAGGCGAAGAGGTAATAGGAGGATCAGGGAGAAGACGAACAAATTCACCAGCATGAAAAGTAATGTGAGATTTTGTCAAATTGGCAGTGTCAATAAGCTCATGATTTGTGACAGAAATTTCATCATCAAACGAGATCTTAAAATGTTGAAATTTTTTTGTTAAAAACTTGCTGTAAGGAAGACACTTCTTGCTTTGACAAATGCAACTTTGCATATGAGACAACATCATTTGAGAAAAATTAAAAACCTTTCCTTTGAGAATCATAGCCACAACAACCAAATCCTGATAAGTAAAATCGGCTCCACCACCAAGGCGTGGAAATAGATTATACCGAACCGACTTATGTAATACACATGCAATAGGACACACACTCACAATTTTTGGAAGAATCAAGGATGTAAGAGAGAATTCATTCATCACAATATGAAGTTGTTCTAATGGATGAAAAGGAATATTAGCAACACCTTTTAAAGTGAAAGCACAAGGTCCAGCAGAAGAAATACCTAGAATGCTTCCAAAATCAATACTGGTAAAATATAAGGATTTACCCTTGACAAATGCTGTAAAACAGTCCCTATTTCATTCAAGATTAGTGTAGAATTGTTGGACTAACCGAGGATAAGCAATAGTAGGGGGAAGCAGCATAGAGGAAATGTTGAAATCAGTGAAGAGTTTTTCCAAAACAGAGTGTTTTAAATAAAATAGATCCAGAGATTTTTCATACACAAATTGCTTTGTAGCTATGGAGTTTTTGAAACGAGTTTCGAAACTAGGTCCTCTAAAGAAATTTTCTTACGAATCAAAAGAGGATGAAAATGGATTTACCAGATTTGAGGGAGATTATGGCTGTGAGAAAAATTGTTCTTCATCCATTGGCTGCTTCATCTTGCCCCGGTGTGACGGTTCGACGTCTGAAGCTTTTAAGAAAGAAAAACTAGAATCCGAGTCGTCAGATAAGATTGTGGCATAAGACGCTACATGCATAGAGGATTTCTTATGTGCGCGTTTGGATTTTATCTTTTTTCTAGTGAGGTTCTTTAACAGAGATTCATCTTCGTGTGTTTTCCTAGAAGATCGATTACTAGCTCTGGTCTTCATGATGTTATAGATTTGTGAACGTAAGAAAAAATTTATGTAAACGATGAAGATGTGAGATCTGAGTAATGAAGAGAACTAAAGATATAAAGATACAAAAGTTAATCAAGAGTCTATCACCGAAAGACGTGTGTCTTTTCAATTTTTGAAAAACTGTTCGGCTGCTGTTCCAAGTTTCAAGGTGGAAGTCTCTACGTTTCCTACTTGATTAATATTTAGAGATAAACATTGATTTATAAGCCCGTGTATCTAGAATATTATTTAAGAAAATAAGGAATGTCAAACAGATATATATTTTATCAGATATCATGCAGAAAATAAAAGATACATATATGTATAAAATATAATCTGGATGTCATAAAAATTTAAGCACGCAAATCTCAATTATATCATGCACATTCCAAGTTCTCTCCTTAGCATACAAAATCTTTCCTAATTTAAGGGTATAGTAAAAATATCAGCTAATTATTTTTCAGGAGGAATAAAAACCAATTTAACTAACCCTTTTGAAACATTATCCCTTAAAAAATGATGCCTTACCTCTATATGTTTTGTACGTGAATGTAAAACAGGATTCTTTGATATGTCAATAGCACTAGAATTATCACAATATATAGGCACACTATTGCAGATTATGTCAAAATCACATAGAGTTTGTTTCATCCATAATATTTGAGAGCAACAACTCCCTACAGCTAAATATTCACCCTCAGTGGTTGATAAAGCAACCGAAGTTTGCTTTTTACTATGCTACAAAATGAGACTTTGTCCCAAAAATGTACAAGCACCACTTGTACTTTTTCTATCAATTTGAAACCCTGCATAGTCAGCATCTGAATAGCCCATTAATTCAAAGTGATTACTTATCGGATAGAATAACCCTAAATTTATAGTACCACTTAAATATTTAAAAATTCTTTTAACTGCTTGTAAGTGGAATTCTTTGGGTTTTGCTTGAAATCGAGCACAAAGACATACACTATACATTATATCAGGTCTAGATACAGTTAAATATAACAATGATCCAATCATACCTCGATATTTAGTTACCTCTACATCTATACCTTTATCATCTGATGTGAGCTTTATTGATGTACTCATTGGTGTAGCCTTTGGGTTGGTTCCTTCAAAACTGAATCTTTTGAATAACTCTTTTGTGTACTTTGCTTGATGAATATAGATCCCTTTCCTTGTTTGCTTGATTTGTAGTCCCAAGAAGTAATTTAGCTCTCCCATTAATCTCATATCAAATTCCTTATGCATACACTTTGAAAATCACTCACAAAGAAAATTATTAGTAGCACCAAATATTATTTCATCTACATATATTTGAACAATGATTATTTCTTATTTTTCATGTTTAATAAATAAGGTAGAATCTATTTTACCTCTAGTAAAATCACTTGAAATAATATACTTACTCAACCTCTCGTACCAGACCCTTGGAGCTTGTTTGAGACCATAGAGAACTTTCTTTAGCTTAAAGACATGATTTGTATATTTCTCATGTTCGAATCCAGGAGGCTGTTTGACATAGACTTCTTCATTGATGTATCCATTAAGAAACGCACTCTTTACATCCATTTGATAAAGCTTGAATTTCTTGTAACAAGCAAATGCTAACAAGATTCGAATAGACTCTAGTCTTGCAATTGGAGCATAAGTTTCTTCATAATCGATTCCTTCTTGTTGATTGTAACCTTGAGCCACTAGCCTTGCTTTGTTGCGAGTGATTGTCCCATGCTCATCAAGTTTGTTTTTAAATACCCATTTTGTTCCAATGACAGAAGCATCTTTAGGAGGAGGCATTATTTCCCAGACTTGACATCGTTCAAATTGTTGAAGTTCCTCTTGCATTGCTATTAGCTAATTTTCATCAAGTATAGCTTCTTTAACATTCTTTGGCTCAACTTGTGATAGAAATGTAGAGAACGCACATTGATTTTGTAGGTTTCTTCGTGTAGTAACTCCTTTGTTTATATCTCCAATGATATTTTCCGATGGATGATCCTTGCGATATTTTGCTGTCTTTGGCATTTGAACATCGTGTATTACCTCTTCTTGTTGAGGAAATTTTTTTTGTGTTCCTTCTTGTTCATTTTCATGTGGATCGTTCAATCCAGCCTGTTGAGTTTGTTCATTCAGTCTGCTGAATGGTTCTCTTCGGTTTGCTAAATTTGTGAAAATCTCCAAATTTCCTGCATCCTCTTCTCTTTCTTTTGGAAGATCATTGTTAGTCTCATTGAAAGTTATATGAATTGATTCTTCAATACATAACTTGTAAATATTAAATACACGATATGCCTTGCTGTTATGTGAATAGCCAATAAAAATACCTTCATAAGATTTAACATCAAATTTTCCCAAGTTATCACTAGTATTTAATATATAACATTTAGACCCAAAAACTTTGAAATAACTTATATTAGGAATTTTATTATTCAAAAGCTCATAAGGAGTTTTCAAAATAATAGGACGAATAAGAACTCTATTTAACACATAACATGATGTATTAACAGCTTCGGCCCAAAATTTCTTTGGAAGTTTGCTTTCTTGTAAAAGTGTTCTAGCTGTTTCTTGAAGTGTTCTATTTTTTCTTTCCACTACTCCATTTTGTTGAGGGGTTCTAGGAGCTAAAAATTCATGGCTTATACCTTTTTGATCATAAAATGTAATAAAGTCTTTTTGAAATTCGGTACCATGATCACTTCTAATTTTTATAAGTTTGAAACTATACTTATTCTCTAAATTTCTTATTAATTTCTCAAACTCTTTAAATGCTTCATCTTTAATTCTCAAAAATAAAACCCATGTATATCTAGAAAAATTATCAACTATTACAAATGCATAAAATTTACCATTAATACTAGCATGCCTTTCTAGGCCAAATAAGTCAAGATGAAGTAATTGTAAAGGTGAAGAAGTTGATACCATATTCTTTGCACTAAATGATGTCCTTACTTGTTTTCCAAGTTGGCAAGGAACACATATTCCCTTCTTTTCATATTTTATCTTTGGCAAGCCTTTGACAAGATTTTTTGAGGACAATTTCTTGATTAGATCCATGTGAACATGTCCCATCCTCTTGTGCCACAAATTAGCCTCATCTTGCACAGATGAAAAACATAATTCTTCATCCTGTTCCTCAAAGTCAATAGTATATATATTTCCTTCTCTTTGTGCAACTAGAGAAACATTGTTAGTACCATGAGAAATAATGAATTATTCTTTATCAAAACTGACTTGGTGACCATTGTCCATTAATTGACTTATACTAATAAGATTAAATTCAAGACCGTTAACAAGATGAACATTATTGATGTTAACCTTACCATTACCAATTTTACCTTTTCCAACAATCTCACAAGTTCGATTATCTCCAAATGCATCCGTTCCATTTTTCTTCTTGATTTTTAGTTCCACGAACTTTGATTTGTCATCGGTCATATGATGAGAGCATCCACTATCAAGAATCCATTTTTAAGATGAAACCTTCGCCTTGAGACATACCTGTCAAGAAAAGATAATTCATCTTTTTGGTACCCACATCTTCTTGGGTCCTTTAGGGTTAGTTACAAGTAAATCAACCTTTTTAACCCATACCTTTTTAATCTTATTTTTCTTAAAACAATTTATGTCCAAGTGACCTTTAATACCACAGCTTTTGCATGTTGTGAAAGGAGAACAATAATTCAATTTGAAATAGAACCATAATCTTAAAATCTTAAAATTAAAACAGAATCTGAAATCTAAAATGCTCAGAAATTCTCCCCCTTTGTCATCATGCAAAAAGAGAATACCACAATCAATCAATATCCTCGATATTAGCCCGTTGTTCAGCACGAGTGGTAAAGTAAGGTCGATGACGAAGGCGATGAAGACGCTCTTCCAAAGTGTAATCATTTGCAAGTCGAGGTGGTCGAGGAATAAAGGTTGTAGGAGGAAGTTCCATATCCAGAAAGTCACCCTTGTATTCAGCCATCCAATTGTTGATTGGCCATTCGGGAATTGGAGAATACATTGCTGGAACATGAAACTGTTGTCCCACATCATTGAACCTGGTCGCCATAAAATCTACAAGCTCCCCGAGTTGATAACTAATAAACTTTACCTCTTAACTTAACTGACATGTGTTTCGATTAAATTTCCGTTGAAGTGCTTCAACCATAGCCAGTGTCTAAATCTTCAATAAATTCATCTTCCACACGATGGTACAATTTGTTAATTTTGGGAGCGTCCATCGGTAATTTCCCTTTCTCGAGAATCACAAGTCGATTTCTTATTTCGACCAAATCAGTTTTCACAGAATTTTGATTTTGTAAAATCTCATAACATCAGACTCATGAAAATTCGGCAAAGAAGATGAAGATGAATCAGGGGTATGAGAAATAAGAGTTGGAGAGGTAATAAGAGGATCAGGGAGAAGGCGAACAAATTCACCAGCATGAAAAGTAATTTGAGATTTTGTCAAATTGGCAGTGTCAATAAGCTCATGATTTGTGACAGAAATTTCATCAGCAAATGAGATCTTAAAATGTTGAAAAAGTTTTGTTAAAAACTTGCTGTAAGGAAGACACTTCTTGCTTTGACGAATGCAACTTTGCATATGAGACAACATCATTTGAGAAAAATTAAAAACCTTTCCTTTGAGAATCATAGCCACAACAACCAAATCCTGATAAGTAAAATTAGCTCCACCACCAAGTCGTTGAAACAGATTATACCGAATCGACTTATGTAATACACGTGCAGTAGGACACACACTCACAGTTTTTGGAAGAATCAAGGATGTAAGAGAGAAATCATACATCACAATATGAAGTTGTTCTAATGGATGAAAAGGAATATTAGCAGCACCTTTTAAAGTGAAAACACAAGGTCCAGCAGAAGAAATACCTAGAATGCTTCCAAAATTAATACTGATAAAAAAATAAGGATTTACCCTTGACAAATGTTGTAAAACAGTCCCCATTGCATTCAAGATTAGTGTAGAATTGTTGGACTAACCGAGGATAAGCAATAGTAGGAGGAAGCAGCATAGAGGAAATGTTGAAATCAGTGAAGAGTTTTTCCAAAACAGAGTGTTTTAAATAAAATAAATCCAGAGATTTTTCATACACAAATTTCTTTGTAGCTATGGAGTTTTTGAAACGAGTTTCGAAACTAGGTCCTCTAAAGAATTTTTCTTGCGAATCAAAAGAGGATGAAAATGGATTTACGAGATTTGAGGGAGATTATGGCTGTGAGAAAAATTTTTCTTCATCCATTGGCTGCTTCATCTTGCCCCGGTGTGACGGTTCGACGTCTGAAGCTTTCAAGAAAGAAAAACTAGAATCCGAGTCGTCAGATAAGATTGTGGCATCAAACGCTACATGCACAGAGGATTTCTTATGTGCTTCACTTAAAGTCTTTAAGGTCTCTACAATAGATAATCATATAGCATGTACATTAGGTCAAGAATAAGCATACATGGTTCCTAATGAATCTTACCCTTATTCTCAATCTAATTCTGTATTAGATTTGTTACTATTGGTTCCGATTTTCCAATATAGCTCACATTGTTCTTACGTTCATGTTCGATTACTTATCTTTAATCTTCATGTATCATAATTAACGTTTAACAATACCTTAACAATGTTATAAATAAGTTTTACTTCATTGTTAATCAGTTACCATTCATTCTATATGTTGGGTCTCCAACTTTTAGTTTTATTTTGATGATAACAATAATTAGTAAATAAATTAATTAAAAGGGTAGAATCCTCTCCATAGGATTTATATTATAATTGTTTTAATTATCTTATTTATTTTGACCAAAAATATTATCTAAATCTTATTTAATTGATTTTCTTGATCCTTGATAATTTAATTTGGTGGAGGTTCGGATTGAAGTTCTGCAAGTTCGAGTGGACAACACGTTGCACGTGTGCATGTACTTTAAGACGGTGGGACCAGCAGAGTTCGGGCACCCCGACCAACCATAGGTACATCTGCGACTGCTGCAGGTGTACTTGCGGTTCCCCCCCCCCCTCTATAAATAGAGGGTCTTGGGTGGCCATTTTGTAAGAGAAAATGTCGAGGAAGCTGTGACGCCACCAAATTCTCTACAATCACTGTAGCCAATTTGGTGCTCACGTAAATATTCTATAAGATAATAATTCCTAAAAAAACAAGATTCACAGTACTTATAGTAAATATTAGTTCTCGTCAGAACAATCATTGTAACTGAATACCCTCACTTGGATGTACAGGTTCAGTATCATATAGATATTTCTTACATATCTATAATTCTTATATATATCTGACTTCCACAGTATTAATGTTAGAGTTCTTGGAACTGAGTGAAGTGTTACCTCAGTGCATCAGAGAGCCAATGTCTGTTAACACTATCATTCAGATATATATAGTTCATAAAGATATTGTACAATTTTCTAATTCCATTAGAATGACAACGAAATACTGCAAACTAATATTACATTAAACAAATAATATACCGTTACTATTACATTTTGTAGTTTTCAACAAATATCCATGACTTAAGCCTTTTATCCACAATACCGAAACTTCTGGAATATATTCTTTCTATCTAAAAATGAAGAATATATTTGCAGGGATGAGCAACAGAAAGCTCAGCAAGTTTTGAACAATAAACGAATGTTATACATATATAAATTCTGGAATAAATGAACATAAAGTTTAGAGTAATTCCATAACTATATACTGAGGTTTATCTGCCAAACCTTGCACATTATGAGTTACTATCAGTCCTATAGACCAAGCAACCCGGGTTAATTCGCTCAACCAAACAAAACTAGGAGTATGCATATCATCTTCTATGTACTGTCCGATCATTGCTATAAATGTCGAGAACAGTTTACTACCGATCATTGCTATAAATGTTGGAGACAGCTCCTCACTGCCAAGGACTACCATAATTGTCCATCGACAGCTCCTCACTACCGGTTCTAATAGTGTCAGTATATATATCGGTACCAAACAAAATTTCTTTTTCACAAACTATTCTTTTAAACATTTGTACCAAACAAAATTGGTTCTTCACTAACTATGCTTTTATACATTGGTACTAAACAAAATTGGTTTCTCACAAACTATGCTTTGATATCAAATCAAACGTAAATTTCCATAATAATAACTCATATGACTTGGTTATGTTTGAACAATAATTCATAACCTTTGAATAAAAAAATTCATAAACATTATGTATTACCAGATCATAACTGATAAATATCAAATTTTTATTTAATAAAATAATTTAAATGAAACTGGCATTTGAAATATGAGTGTATAAGACCTTTTACGGAGTGCTATTGTCGAGAGCTATGCCATGAAATGGGATTAGAGGTTGTCAGAAGTCAGGAAGATGGGACCATGCCCTTAGTCTTCAAGCTTCAAATTCTATCTGGTGTGCTGCCTTGCGTAGTAGTCACTCGGGATTATAACTCCTTGGTTCTGGTGGGACATTGATGTGTAGAATATATGTTGAATTATTGTGTTTAGACGACATAATGTGGGATCGATGTGGCTAAATGACAATTTTGCCCTTCACCGGGGTTATCTCCGGTTTGTGATGATATAGCAGTCGTTGCTCAGGGTTCTCTCTAAGATTGGGCTGCTGCAAGTACTAGATGTCCTCAGGGTTATCTCTGAGGTGTGCTTGACCTCCAGGGGTTATCTCCGGGACTAGAGCTGAGTGCCTCAGTTTGAGTTCCGAGGTTGAAGCTAATTGCATAGGTTAAAACGAGAATCTCCGGGGTTATCTCCGGAACTACAATTACACTCCTTGGGGTTATCTCCAAAGTTGACATTGTGTTTCCCGTTGTAGTTTTCGGGGCTGAGACTGAGTATATTAAGGTTATCTACGAGATAAAACGACCTTCACCGGTGTGATTTCTGGTATTGAGCTGAGCTGTCCTCTAGGGTTATCTCTAAAAGGCGATTCTGCCACCCTGTAATGTTAGTAATAGGTATGCAAAAACTTTTGAGTGTCTACAGATGCCCCTCTTTATAATATTCATGAAATGCAATGGCATGGATAGGATAAAGAGTACTAGACACTTGAAATGCAACAAGATGATCATGATGCCGTGTACAACAACATGATGCAAATGTATGTGGTTTGTTGGGTTATTCTCCAACATGGTGGGATGATTTCCGGATCCCCTTGAATTCTATCAGGATTGACAGTTATTACAGATAACCCTGATGAACTATTTTGGACATGCAATCCAATGCTCTCAAGAGGTTCCAGGATGTTGACGTTGGGGTTATCACCAAAGTACTTAATCCTTGATATAGACTTCACACTGAAGATGCATCTCTCATATACAAAAGACTCTATGGGGATAAAGCTTTGTCCATTGAGGATGTGTATAACATATTACATCATCGCTCCCCCAATGCGGATGTTCTTCCCTTGTTTGTACCGCCATGTATTTCTGATACTCTGTTAGAGTTACTGCCAACAGTCGGTGTTGTCAGGGCTGCCTGATCTTCATTGACACGTGCATCAACGGATGAGATCCCTACAGGAGATAATGTCAAGGCTGCTTGACCTTTGTTGACGTGTGCATCAACGGATGATTGTATTAAAACCCGTTAGGGGAAAAGGTTTTAGGGTTACGACCCTGAATTGATGGCATCGGACCTTCGTGAGGTATTGCCGAATGTAGTTTGCAATAGTTGAGATCATTGGTATAGTGTACCCTATGTTTGGGTGAATTCCAATGAGTGATATGTAAAGCCACAACTTGACCTATGAAAACCAAGATTTTAGACTATTTTGCTCAATCGCGTAGCACTTTTATTCCTGATTTGACCTTTTCAACTTGTAAGAGCTCCTTTGCAACTCAAACTGAACCGAGTCAGAGGGGTGGGTCCCACCCAAGGGAGCCACGGTACACCTATGGCCAACTGTGGGTACTTTAAACCTGTAGGTTGTTTTCACAAGTCATTTTCACGTTGCGTCACGAAGGAAATATGGCATCTCTTTTTCAGATTTGCTGAGTTCAGACGTCTTTCTGCAAATTCTGTCACCGTACATGTGTACTACACTGTCCTGGTAACTATGCATGTCTTCTTTTCTAGCTTTTATTCATTGAAAATGACTTATGATATGAAATGCATCTAAACATATAGTAGTGAATATGCATGCTCATATGATGTGATAAAAAATATTTAACATAACAAATGTTAGTATTAAACCATGCTGAACATAAGATGTAAAATTTTTGACTTTTGAAACAGTCAACTTGGTACCTTTTTTCTGATATTTCTTATCCTATTTGAGGACAAATGATCTAAGATGAAAAAGCAAAGTAATCCTGGTAATTAGGCTACCCTTACAGATTTTTTTACTATGATGTATTAATGTATGTATGATGTTTATGACTGTGGGCAGGTGTGCTACTGAAAGGCCACCTAGTCATGCCTATGTGCATGTGGATAGTCCTTTTTACAAAGGGGACTATGGCAAAATTTTTCCAAAATGTAGGCATTGGATAGTCATGTATTTTTAACTCTACTGTAGACGTATGTTAAAATAATGCATGCATGCATGTTGTCATAAAACTGTATTTTGAAAAACTCCACGTTAGAATTTACCACATCCTTTCTGAGGTGATTTGGAGACTTGTAGTCCAGATATATGGATCTGGATCAGCCGAGTAGTTCCCACAGGACTACTTCAGGTGTGTAGAGGAGGGCTTCTGAAGTGCCTCAACCCCGTTCTATTAGATAGCCTCGTCGTTTAGCGGAGGCGGTGATACGTCATGTCTGGGTTGATGTGCCAGACATTGAGGACAAGGTGGAGGATGTTCCAGTTGTGGACCCTGCTTCTACTGCACATATTTCCCGTAGAGATTTCCCAAGGCATTCAGGTGTCGATCCTAGAGCTTCTGGGTGATTTGAGAATGCACCCCTCGATTTACTTGTATACAAATGAGGTAAAAGCTAGATTATTTAATGATGGAAAGACGTCAGTAGCAGCACCAGTTGTTAAGGAAGGAGAATGACCGTCGATCGTATATTACAAATATAGAAGGGGAGGGACACATCAGTCAAAACTGTACGCAACAGTCCAAAACATGTTACAATTGTGGAAGAGAAGGTCTTGTATAGGCAAAAATTGGTGCTTATAGCCTTCACCTTCTCGTCATTTATAAACTTTGGCTGAGTTACTATTGTTTTAACAATGTTTAGTGTTTCGAATAATGTATGCTGTTTAATAGATGTTGAGTTATAAAGTTTAAGTTTTGTTGTTGTATGAAAGGGTATTGAACCTAGATATAAGTTTTATTTATTAAACTCTGATAAGGTGAGTAATAAACCAAGTGTGGTTCAAAGGTAGGTCAAGATAATGGTTTTGAGAAATGTACTTGATAAATCACAATAGTTATGTAATAATAAACTGTACAGTTTAAGTTATCTGATATATAAAGATTATCGGATTAAAATGTAAGATTCTATATACCAACTTTGATGAAGCAAATAATAAAATAACTTGATTCAAAAATATGTAGATGATAAAGGTTTTGATCTAGGAAATTAAAGTAATAAGATAGAAAAGTTTAAATTATTCCACATTTTATTAAGTTTAGCATCAAAAAATGATGTAAAATCAGAAGTTAGACGTGTTATTAACGACCGAAGTCTATAATTGAATTGTATGAATTTTGGGGTCGTTTACAGTTAGTATCAAAACTGATAAGTTAGAAACCTTAGGTAACAGAACATTAGGTTATAACCTTAGAGAAGAGAGGTGAAGATAATGAAAGAATAAGCTCAGATAGAGTTTGAACAATAAGAAGTAAAATAAGAAATTTATAAAGAAGGGATTAAAACATACGTGAGAGGATTCAAAGAAGAATGTCGCAGAGTTATAAGGAATATGAATGTGGGTTACCCAACTCCAATAATAAGGATGTAATGTGATAATATATAGACAATGTCTATAAGAAGAGAATGATAATTAAGTTAAGAATAAAAAGTTATATTTAAGTATGGTACAATTATACTCTTTAATAGTTGATGTATGGTATCTGGGCTAAACGATTCCTTCATAGAGCGGAGGTATATACGAACTAGAAACTCGAAACCTAGTTTGTTGGTTGTTTGTGGGAAACCACTCAGCGTACCATATTGAAACGGTTAGAGACTCGATGTGTACCAAGTATAGAAAATGGATACGTATGATGAAAATATGGAACTCGAATGAAATGTTGAGCAATGTAAATGAAGTTGGACATTTTTAAAAAAAGAATTGTTATATAAATAAGAAAATTCAAAGAAGAATCTTAAAGAGATGTAAAGATATGAAATGAGACTTGCCTAACTCCAATAGCCAAGATAATGAATAATGATGAATAGACAAAGTCTGTAAGATTAAAAGCATAAAAGAAACCGTAAATGATGAAAAAAGAAAGAGGATCGTAAAACAAAACGATCAGGAGTTAGGAAAAGAATTTTTAGGGAGATGATTATAGAATAAGATCACGACGTGATCTGTTTAAGTTATAAAAGAAAGATGGTCTGTAATGTTTGAATAATTATAGCTTGATTGTAATGTCCACAAATTTTAAACTCTTTATTAATTAAATATGTGATTTAATTTTAATGAGTTAGTTTGGTGAGTTTATTTAAACCTTATATGGTTATGTGAATGTATGAAATGATTAAAGGGAGTCACTAATAGTTATTGGTGGACTAACCTTAAGACTTTGATATCAAGGAATTGATAGGATTTTTAATAATTAAATTAATATTCAATTTATTTGAATATGGTGTCAAGAGTTGAACATATTGAATTATGTCAAGTATGGGTATATCAACATTGAAGAAGTTTAATTATCCTATATGAAACGTATGTGATAATAGGAATTAGAACTGGCTTGAAGCTAACCTATTTTGGCACTTGCAGGGACCGGCGCAGCTGCGCCATCCCAGCAGTACAAAATGGCGCAGCTGCGCCAGTGTCCAAGCTTAGAAAAGTTAGTTCTACTATAGGAAATGAATTGAAACATTGGTGTAATGTGTGACATGCATAGAATCATATAATAGGAATATCTTCTAATGATATGGAGTTTCAAGTAGTGCAATAAAATCATAAGTGATTGTTAAACATAAATAAATAAATATATATGTATCCCATAAATTGGGAAAAGAAATTATGTGTGTACACTGGATATATAATAATGTTATAATAATCCTATGTGAGTAGTAGAGATGATTATGGAATTACTCGAACAATAATACTTAACTGCGATATTTTACTGCGTGTATTTAATGTACATGGGTTATATAATGTGAGTACATAAATAATCCTCAAATTTCCTTATGTAGTAGCATTTACACATTTATATTACATTATGGGAATTATAGTGTCCAAACCAAGCCTTAGTTGATCAAGTATGCTCAGATTGGATTCTTATCCCAAAATGAGTGTCTCATTAGTACATGAATAGTAGTAAGAATCTAGTTTACGTAACTTTCAAGTGGCTAACCTTAGGTGATCATTTGCTAGCCAATGGTTGGTGGTAAGTTGCTCAACCACTCCTTAACAACCAATGTGTTTTCCTTTGCACCATGCGCTCCGAAATTAGGATAATGTGATTGTCCAGTTCATAGTTCTTCTATAAATGCCAGCCCCATTTTCAAATTTTGGTTGTTTGTTAAGTCTATATTGCAAGTTCTAAGTTGCTGAGAAATTTTGGGAGCATACTCAGTGTGTGAGGAATTCATTTCAAGCCTAACAAGGTATAAACTCTAATTGTGTTCTTAGTTGGGTATTGTCAAATTCTTAGAAATTTCTTGAATTCCTTGTTAATCAATGTGAATTAACATGCTATGATATGTTTATGATAAATGTCTACATGTTTGAACTCTTAATTGATGGATTTGAGCATGTTTAAACTAAAAGGGATCAAAGTGGTTAAGGCTCTGCAAATAGAGTCTGCTTACTGTCTCTGATGCAGGCACGACGCAGCTGCGTCCTATTTGTACTAGGGTCCAGCGCAGCTGCGCCATAACCTAAACTTAGTTTTATTTCTGGCATGGCGCAGCTGCACCCTAATTGTACTAGGGTGCAACGCAGCTGCGCCAGACCTGTACCAATTATGATAATTTTTGTTCATGCTAACTTGTTGGTACACTATTAAAGCAAACTTGTAAACATTTTTAGCACACACATGTAAGCACATGTATATTGGATGAACAAGTATAACAATGATTGACACAACCCTTGTGGTCTTGAAAGGAGATTTGTGATTTCAAACTTTGTCATGAACACATCATATGAGCATTTTGACTTTATGAACATGATAATAGGTTTATATTGACATGAAATGCAAGACTAAAGTGATTGAACACACTAGCATACATGATTGAATGATTTGACTAATTTAAAGATAAGAAACTTAAGACTTTTCAAAGAGAACTTGACGAAGATTTTTATCTAGTAAGTTCTGACTATTTGAACATGCATATATGACTTTAATATATGTTTAAAATGCATGAGAGTTATATGCTAATATGCCTTTTATATGCAAAGTTAACTTAGTGTAAAATTCAAAGAAAATTAAAATGAGAAAGCTAATGTCATCAAGAATGTAGTAAATTATACATGTGTTGTCTATATACAAGCATGACTACTGAGTATTGAATGATCAAGTTGTCAGGCATAAATGATTACATGACCTTTTTATGTTTTAATGACATATAACTTGTAAGTTAAACTTGTGATATTGAACTCAAGTATGATCATGTGTTATATGTGAAAACTCTAGTATGTATGTATGTTAAATGGTATGTGTGATTAGTGTGTTAGAGTTGGACTGAAGTCAAGAGAGCAAAAGCTCAACCCTGGTCTGGCCAGGGGACAGCGCAGCTGCGCAGCCTAGACCAGGCGTAGCTGCGCCGTCCTACAGTCTTGCCAAGATGATTTATTTTTGGTCTGAAGTATTAAGGCATGCTTATATGATTACTTTACCTGGTAATGTGTGACCAATATGTCATATAATGTGTTGAGAAGCATGCTATGTGATGACATGATTCTTTTAAGTGTAAACTCATATTAGTTTACACATACTAATTGAAAGACCGACTTGTTAATGTTAGGTCGTCTCAACGCAAGTTAGTTAAAGCTAGTATTATACTGTAGCTGAGCAAATAGGCAAGTTTCTTAAACTTACACAAACTTTGGATTTTGTGCAAGTTCTTGAATTTCATACGATTCGTATGTTGAATGCAAGTTTCCCTTAAACTTCACCATTTGATTGTGCAAGTTCCTTGTACCCTACTTTTGTTAAGCAAGTTTCCCTAAACTTACCATAAATTATATCAAGCAAGTATCCGAATTTATTGTGTTACAAGTTTCCTAACTTACACAACTTTGAGTTTGTGAAAATTTTCCTATCCTTCTCATATTGCATTGAGCATGATATTGTTGAATTGAAAGTTATTCATTTAAGCTTGAAATCTTATTTTCAAGCATGCTATTAATTGGTTTAATTACTTTACAGTTATTCCGCATCGATATTATTGACATTCGTACTTAGTACACTTAAGCTCGTACAGTCTTGCACTTGTACATCATTTAAAGTTCAATAATTCTTGAACTATGGTAAATAGAGTCTGAACCTTTGTCCGGTCAGACAAGCCTATGAAGTTTTATAAAATCTATCCAAACCAATTGATGGTAAGGATTCTTAGATTGAAAGAACACCCCTCTTATGATAGGGGAGTACCCCAGGTATTTAATATAAGATACAACCGAGCAGATTTAAATTTTATGCATATACATAGAGTACGTGAGGCTGATCCCCTCAAGTATTTATTCTGTAGCCAGTAACTAAAGGGTCAATTAGCTATTGATTCCATTAGAGTGTTATTGTTCAAAGTCTATTTGACTAGCAGTTATTCTAAAAGCAATCATTATCTTTGCTTGCGATATTCATATTGTTGAATCCTTCAGATATTCATATTGTTGAATCCATTGCCAGATATTTTTCCATTCATCATGATATATCCTTATTTTTGTATTTAAACTTGTTGAGCAAACTTGTTGCTCATCCTTGCTATATCATGAATATATTGCAGCTAAGCCCGAGATCTCAGGGAAGGACAAGGATAAAGGAAAGATATAGACTAGTGGTAAGGAGCAGATTTTACCTTGCCTTAGTTTAAATTACTGTTATGTAATATGAACCCTAATGATTATTTTAGGGTATGTTTGTATGAACTTATTAAGGTTATCGAATCTTGGGACTAGTTACACCTTTTGAACGAACGACGTACGTTTATTATATTTCGCATTTTAGTTATCGTATGATGTTTAGAGGTGGATGTTAATATTTTATCGTGATGAACAAACCGGAGTCAGAGGACCCGAATTTGGGGGCGTCACATTGATGCTATGAAGATAATGTACTATGATATAGTATGACATAAACTCACGAGGAGTTATAGATAATGTGATACGAGGAATTCGTATTGAGCAAGTTAAGGAAAGTTAATAATAAGTTAAGAGTTAGGTAGTGTTAGGTGGGATTTCAATTGAGGACTCATGTGATGGCTGAGTTGTACAAATCTTTGTATGGGCAAGGGTTTTGTACTTACACTCAGTTTGTCACATTGATAATCATTGGAATGTCGGTGTCGCGCTATCAATGTATATGTGATTAAAAAGGTGATTCTTTTCTCATGTGTATGTTTGATAGTTAGAAACTATTAAGATTCATCAGATATTATTAGGATTAGGTGCGGTTCTTAAAACTGATGCATATGGTAAGTTCGTGACTCATAATAATATGGTATGTTTTAAACCCCTCAACGAATGGACGCCTATGGTCTGACTATGATAAGTTCTTAAACTCATATTATTGTGGCAAGTTCCTGAACTTCCAATGTGTAATAAGTTTGATGAACTATACTGGAGGTATAGGAAGATTGTAAGTTGAAATACAAGAATATTTAGTATAAGAGTATTGGTGGTGCTAGAAATAAAAATAATTAGTAGGTAATGAGGTAATGGAGTAAAGATTGAAATTGATGGAGAAAATTAGATATTCTAAATCTTATAGCTTTGCTAGATTTTTGAAATTTGTTGACTTCGTCCTGATGTTTGCACTTCTATTTTTCTTGAAAACATTGGATCAAACGATGGAACTAATGAGTTTTAAAAATAATACCGTTATTTGTATGTCTATGCTAATTGTTTCGGATAGACAAAAATGATTTAAAAATATCAAAATGTATTTTGTTTTTTTTTCTGTAGTCATTAAGGCAACACTAAATATGATGCTAATTTGACAAACGAGGAAGTCATTAATGCAATTGAACCTAGTGTTAGATGTGATCATAAGCTCATCAGCCCACTATGGTATGATGTAGCATGACAAAGTTATAAAATGACTGAATCCTCAACGTACTATCGAAATAGTACGGTATCATGTCCTCATAAAAGGATTTTTGGTTTTCTTTAAACTAAGAAAGATATGCCATATGAATTGGATAAAACTATTTCGATTAATGTTTGAGTTATTGTTAGAAGTCTATGCTATTTGATTCAGCTAGACAAATATTGAAAGATGTTCATGTAGTTCAAGCGTTTCTTGAGAAGTTATACCAAACCAATTTTTTTTTATAAAGATTCAGATGTTTAAAAGCTAAGATGAACAAGCCTTTTATAGGGGAGTATGCGAAAGCGTTTAGATGTTTGTGCACAATATGTTGTGCGTAGGGCTTAACACCCTAAGTATGAGAGTCCCTATATTCTAATGACTGTTTAGGTTTAAGTTGAAAGAGTACTTATAACCGTGGACAAAGTGCACAATACACCATATAAAGGGCTTAACACCCTAAATACGGGAGTCCCTACAGTCTAATGACTATTAAGGTTTAAGTTGAAAGAAATACTTATAACTGTGGATGTAGTTCTAAAAAGCGAATGTGGTAAAGATGATATTCCTTAGAAAGAAGTAAGTCGTAGAATGCGATACTGAATGATGCATATATTGAATAAGTGAGAAAAGAAATTTTGAAATGAGAAGGAGATGAGTTATCAAAGAATAATGTAAAACTTTTAATAGAAAAGTTTAATAATTGTAGAAAGATCTTTGTGGAAAGAAAGTGGTTATCGAACCCAATAAAGGAATAAAATATTAACGTAAAATCTATTTTGATAAATTGAATGAATGAAGATTAATAAATAAAATTTTGAGGTTGAAATTCTTAGAAGAATGGGCGAATGTAATATCCCGAGTGTTTATGAAAATGATCCTTAAAAAAGGAAATGAATGGGTTAAAGAATATATAATACTCAAAATATAATGCAGTTCAAGTGAAAGTTATGAAATAAAACCTAGAATTTGTTGAAGAAATAAATGTAGTAAGAAATATAAAACCTATATTAAGGAAATGTGTTGAAGTTGTTCAACGATAAATTTTTTAAAGTTTTTTTAAACATATTTGATGAAAACCTGAGTAAGGTAGGGTTCCAGTGATTCCGAGGACGTAATCCTTATAAGCTGGGAATGATGTAACAATCCAGAATTTTATTTATAATTTCAAATATTTATTGAATTAAATAAATATTTTTAATTGATATGTTTGTTGTTTAGTAGATATTTGTTGGATTATTTATTAGTAAGTAAATAATTCATGAGTTATAGAAATTAACTTAATTAAGATAAAACAATGATGAATTAAATTTATGAGATAATACTCTAATTTAAATTAATAACTAAATTAGAGAGTTGTTAATGATTATATAGTTTGCTGGAATGTTGTTTTAATTTAATTTAGTAATTAAAGTGATTTGTTGATTTATTAAGTAAAATTATAATGAAAATTATAATTTTGTGGTAATTAGTTTTATTTTTTAATTAAGATTGGATATGGAAATCCAAGTAAATAATGTGGGACAATAAACTATAGTATAAATGATTTATTGAAGTAAATTAAAGTAGTTTTAAATGGATTTATCAAATAAGGCTTAAAGATATTAAGTCATTATTTTTTAAAAGTGTTTTGCCAAACAAAGCCTTATGACTTTTGAATTTGAATTAAAAATAATAGTAATAATAATAATAATAATATATTAAATATTTTATAACTAATAATTAATTATATAATTATTAGAACGTTAGTTTTAGACGTTTTGGTTTGGGTTGTGTCTGTTTTATTTTACTTTACGTAAAAGAGTTGGCCTAAGCATGAGAGAGAAGAGAAGAAAGAGAGTTTATAGAGAAAATTTGAGAAAGGGAGAGAGTCTTGTGATTTCAAGTAATTCTTTATGTTCTATCAATAATTATCTCCAAGCAATTGAAGGTATAACTTCCAAAACCTTAATTTACGTATATAAATGGTGTGCATTTTTAACTTTGAATTCTATGTAAATTCAAATTGGATGATTTGTTGATATAACAACTGATTAATTATGTTTATTAGTAAATTTGTGATGTTAGAATTACCATCTAGATAGTGAATCAGTGTGCTAATTATGTTCAAAAAGAAAGAAAATCATTTACAGTGTATATGGTTATGTATATGTCTTGTGAAAGCACACAAATTGGTAGTTAGTTTGTGAACTAAACTATAAATTGAGTATAGAATATGTTAATATGGTAAGAAGCAAAAATAACGCAAGTTGAATGAAACAATTTGGTTAAGAAACGAATTCGTAGTGAATGAATTCGCTAAACATGTTAAAACATGAAAGTTTAGTATGAACCTGAGTTTTAGATCAAGATTTAGTCTAGCTAGTGTTTTTGTAAATTGTTATAATTCTAGTATTTTGTAGTTCTATGAATTACAAATCCATAGAATTGAAAATGTTCTAATTTGGATGTGTATAACTCAAGCAATGAAGATTAAAAGGAGAAAAGGCTCAAAAATTGCGAGAACAGTGAACTTTAGAGTCTCGTTTCTGCTAACGGGTGCAGCTGCGTTGTGCCCTAAGTCATTTCGGGCACAACTGCCCTCTAGGGCACAGCTGCCCTCTAGGGCACAACTGCGCTATGCCCAAGGCTTAGTTGGGCGCAGCTATGCCCAAAGTGTGTCAGGTGTGACTATTTTAACCTATTTTAGTAAAATAGGCATAACATTTTCATACGAACTCCGATTGAGGCAATTCTAGATGATCTAAAATGAGGAAGAATAGACCTACAACTTTTATTCTTTAAGTTGTTCAATTCGTGATTGGGAACAGGGGTCAAAATTGTCATCTTTAGGACTATTATGTTTTCAAAGGCAATTGGAGGGCGTCGGGCATGCACGTATGCAAGTGTAGTGCTCTTAATGATAAAAGATGTTGTTCTAAGTTATAAAACATGAATGTTAGTAAATATAATGATGCTTAACATTAAGTGACGAATGAACGTCGAAGCGCCGTGACAAGTGTTAATGAACATAAAAAGTGTTTTAAGTCAAATGAAATAAATTTTATAAGATATGAAATGGGGTTAATATAAAACCAATAAGGATTACTATCAAGACTTAAACACTTAAAAGAATTTTTAGTATTATGAAAAAAGAATTATAATGAGATATAAGTCAAAAGTTAACAAAATAAAATTGAACATTGTGTATTGATAATAGGAAGGGTTATGAGATGTAGATTAAAGTTTACATTACAACTACTATGCATTGCTATGTGACTAATAGTTGATGTGTGTGATTATATAATTGTGTAGGGCATATTATTGGTAAACAACGATCAAGGCAAGTCTTTCAGTTCTTATTTGCTATGTGAACTTGATGATGAACTATTTTAAATCTTTGTTGCAAAGAGCATAATGTGTTAAAGTAAATTTATGACTACATTGATTTAATAATGAATGTTGATTGAGTAAGGAACTCAATCTTTACGCTTTTTATATGAACTGAAGCATATACGTTATATTAGTCCAATATTTATGAGATGTATGTTGAGCATATTATTATGTTCTATGTGATGCATGAAAACTGTTAGATTTTGTTGGACTGTCAAGCTCAACCGTGTAAATAACCAGTTTTGCAGGTTACAGATTCAATGTAACATTATGTGCAACTTGAAAGACATGAATCAGATGTGATACTTGAAGATTTATACACTTTGGATGATTTATTATTATTTGAACCATGTTTAGGGTTCCGAATAATGTATGATGTTTAATAGATGTTGAGTTATACAATTTAAGTTTTGTTGTTGTATGAAAGGGTATTGAACCTGGATGTAAGTTTTATTTATTAAATTTTGATAAGGGGAGTAATAAACCAAGTATGGTTCAAAGGTAGGTAAAGATAAAGGTTTTGAGAAATGTACTTGATATATCATAATAATTATGTAATAATAAACTGTAAAGTTTAAGTTATCTGATATATAAAGATTATCAGATTAAAATGTAAGATTCTATATAATAACTTTAATGAAGCAAATCATAAAATAACTTGATTCAAAAATATGTAGATGATAAAGGTTTTGATCCAGGAAATTAAAGTAATAAGATAGAAAAGTTTAAATTATTCCGTATTTTATTAAGTTTAACATCGAATAATGATGTAAAATCAAAAGTTAGACGTCTTATTAACGAATGAAGTCGATAATTGAATTGTATGAATTTTGGGGTCGTTACAGGTATTGATTTTCCCATGAGATAGATATGTCTTACTCCTTTCAGCTAGCGGAGTGTCCAGACGCTGCATCCTGGTCGGTGTTCTTGGCAGGGATCGAGGATCCATTTGACATTTTGATGTGCTCAGGGCTTAGTTCTCTCTACATCTTCATTACTCATGCACCTAACATGGATTATCTCCCTCTAGCTGGTTTGAGGGGCATGACCACGTATCACCCACTAACTGTGATGGCACAATTTGACCAGTTTTAGGATGTTCATCCTTTTGAGGGGGCATCAGGTTGGCGTTTATCTTCTCAATATTTGTCAGCAGAGGATAGATCTATGGTGTATGCTTGTTAGGCTCAGTGTGAGTTTTCTATTAGCCATCTGGGCCCTTCTACATAGTATTCTGCATAGATGGAGGTAGAGATCACATCAGTTGGGGTTGTATCTACCGTGTTGGGGATTAATTTTGACAGTGAGGAGCCTATGGAGGACACTGATTCTTCCACTGAGGAGGAGCTATTTGCTCGGTTGGCAGCAACTCTTGTTGATTCTCCCATTATGACTACTACTGTGACCCAGCATTCGGCAGAGTATTTAGAGTAGAGTTTGCATCTGGCGACCTATGAGATAGATCACGCTAGGGCCCTGATGTTTACAGCTCTTGTTGGGAGAGATGTCGCTCTATTAGAGAGAGATGATGCCTTAGCTCATACAGATACATCTATTGTTGAGTGAGAATAGGCTAGATAATGTAGAGATGTAGTGATTATTGAGAGGCATGGCGCTATATCTACCCAGGATATTTTTGTTACATATAGTATTGCAGTGAGGCCTTATACTACTGATATTATTGCCGAGATGAGCACCTATATAGATGACCATAGGGTCACCAAACAGTTGGCCGTGGATCTGTTGGCTCACATTGACACCCTTGGGCAAGAGACCATAACTTGACCTCTTTCTTCAAAGAGAGATGCTATGCTGGATGTGATAGCATCCATATCCACTAGATTGTAGATAGGCTTGTATTTTCCTGCACAGACTAGCTTAGCGATTTTTGTCATATACATTACTCATTGTATATATCAAACAACAGTATATATGGCAGTGAAATATATTTTGATTCACTTACCTTTTAGTTATGCCTTGTTACATGCTTGATATTTACATGTTTCATCAAGGGCCTGTGATCTTGATTTATTCTGAACTTCCTCTTGATGGATAGACATTGAGATGTCTCAGGATCTTTCAGAATGGATCGTTGATCTGTGTGTATTCCCTACCCTTTGTTGTCTTAGGACTGGTATATGTATGTGGTTATGGAGAGGAGTGTGGCTTTCCTCTCTGAGGTTGACCGCACCACAGATGGTTGTCAGTACTCCTTTGTATGGGGGAGCCCAGGTAGTTCCATCTCTTATAGATTGGTGTCTCTCTTTGAGGATTCAACTGCAGCTTAGATGGTCGCTAGTTCTCCCATTGGTGTGGGGAGACTAGGTAGTTCCATCCCTTTGGTCTAAACCGATGAAGTGTGGTGGATTGAAAGATGATCCCAGTACCGTTGACAAGTTTTTGTATTTTGGTAGGGGTAAGACCGAACCATGAATGGCTGCCTACGTACTCCTATGGAAGAAGAGATCAGGTCTGCGTAGTTTAAACCTGGTGTGGAAGGTTCAAAGTTATAAGTGGTGAAAGGGTGTAGAGATGTTTTTTTTGTGGTGATACCGGACCATAAAGATAGCTGCATACGTACTCCCATGTATTAGGGGAGATCATGTATGTGTAGTTCACCTCGTGTACAAGACAAACTACAAATGAAAAGTTTGATCCCATGTACAAGACAAACTGAATATGTGAAAAGTTTTATCCCTGGTGGAACAAAATTAAAGGTATGAACTGTTTATCCAGAGTGGGAAAACTGAAGGTGGGAAAGGTTTTGAAAACATGAGTTGAGTGATGGATCTGATGATCAGGAACCAGACTACGAGTTTTAAAGGTATGTTTGTCCCTGATGGGATAAATGAATGTGAAGGAAATTTGTATGTAGTAAAGGGTTTTGAAAACATGAATTGACTGGGGATCTGGTGATCCAAAACTAGGATGTTAGCTTGCTGGTAACTTTAGACATAGTATCGTTTCATGGTGTCTGAGTTAATGAGTTACAGAAATTAATCGCCATCCATCTCCTATAAACTGAGAGCTCCTCATGTCAATACCTCCTTGACAACAAACGGGCCTTCCCAGTTTGGGGTGAATTTTCCTTTAGATTGATCTTGGTTGTCAAGAATTTTTTTCAAGACCAAGTCATGCTCTTTGAATTGTCGTAGCTGGACTTTTCTGTTATAGGATCTGGCGATCCGCTTTTGATATAACTGACCATGGAAGATGGCAGCGGCTCACCATTCATCTATTAGAGATAATTGGTGATACCTATCTTATAACCATTGGTCTTCATCCAGCTGAGCGTCTATCAACACTCTGAGGGATTCCATTTCCACCTCTATGGGAAACAGCGCTTCCATTCCAGTATATTAATGAGTAGGGCGTTGCCCCAGTGGAAGTGCAAATTGACGTTCTGTAGGCTAATAGAGTCAGAGGTAACAAGTCAGGCCATCCTTTGTGATTGGCGGACATTTTTTGCATGATCTTTTTAATAATCTTATTAGCCGCTTCAACAACACCATTCATCTTTGGAAGATATATGACAGAGTTGAGATGTTTGATGTGGTATTTACTGCATAACTCCTACATCATTTGGTTTTTGAGGTTTTTAGCATTGTCTAACACAATCACCTCTGGTTGTCCATATCGACAAATGACATTATTTCTGATGAAACCGATGATAACTTCTTTAGTAACCCTGGAGAAGGAGGCTGATTCTACCCACTTGGTGAAGTAGTCGATCATCGTGAAGATAAATCGATGCCCATTATTGGCTTTGGGATCAATGGGTCCGATCACGTCTATTCCCTTCATTGAGAAGGGACAGGGCGAACTCATATTGTGGAGTTCCCTTAGAGGGGCGTGGATAACATTCCTATTGATTTGTCATTGATAACATCTCTTCACGTGATCATCACAGTCAGCCTTGAGAGAGAGCCAGTAATGCCTTATTTTTAGAATTTTCTTGAGAAGTAGATGGCTGCTCATGTGTGAGAGACATACTCCACCATGGATTTCATTCATGAGTCTCTAAGCTTGATCTTTGTCTAGACATCTGAGGAAACCTAATCCTGTATCTCTTTTGTAGAGTGTTTCTCTGCTCAGGTAGAATTTCATAGCCATTCGATGGATCAGCTTTCTTTCAGCTGGACTCACCTTAGTGGGTGTAGATCCATCTCGTAGATACTCCTTGATATACTGATACCAAGGGTGTTGGACGAGAGGTAGCTCATTTGATAATTCTCCAATGTAATTCCCATAGGCTGGAGCCTTTTGTAGGGTAAATGTTATATTTGGCATGTCTTCCTTGTCAAATATGTTGATCAAGGAGGCTAAAGTTGCTAGCGCATCCACAAAGTCATTCTTATTCCGAGAAATATGGAGGAAGGTTATTTCTTCAAACTCTGAAGCTATCTGTATAACCTACCGATGGTAAGACAGCAAATGTAGCTCTTTAGTGTGATAGATCCCAGTGGTTTGTCTGATTATCAATTTAGAATCTCCAAAGACAGTTAACCGTCTGATGCCCATTGATTGGTAAAGTTTCAACCCCATGATACAACCTTCATAATCATCGATGTTGTTGGTACTGACAAACTACAATTTGACGTCAATGGAATACTACTCCCCCGTAATGGATACTAGAAGTGCTCCAGCTCCAGAACCTTCCATGTTTACAACTCCATCAAAATACATCTTCCATGATTGGTGTGTATCGTCCTGATAGTGTAGCAGAACTGTTATTACCCTTTAATCGCGGAAGTATGTTTCCAAGGGTTTGAAATCCCTTGAAGGTGTGGCGACCAGTTGATCTATAATTCCTTGACCTTTAACAGACTTTGAGTCACATTGACTACGTCAAATTGTTGTAGGATCAACTGCCATCTGGACAGTCGATAATTTAACAAGGGTTTACTGAACATATACTTAAGAGGATCCACTCGGGATATGAGATGGGTTGTGTGACCATGGAGGTAATGATGTAACATCATGGAAGCCTATGCTAAAGCACAATAAATTTTCTCAATCAGAGTGTACTTTTGTTCACTGCTGCTAAATCTTTTGCTGAGGTTATAGATAGCTCGTTGTTGGCCTCTATCATCTTTCTGTCCCAGTATGCAGCCCATGGCATTGTTATTGATTGTCAGGTACATGAACAGGGAATACCATCCTTGGGAGGTACCAAAACATGAGCTTTTACTAGCTGTTATTTAATTATAAGGAATGCTTTATGACACTCATCATTCCATTTCATGGAAGAGTTCTTCCTTAGGAACTTGAAGATAGGCTCACAGGTTGTTGTGAGTTGGGAGATGAAGTGAAAGATGAAGTTGATTGTTCCCAAAAATCCCCGTATTTCCTTCTCTATCTGAGGTATGGACATTTCCGTGATGGCCTGATTTTTTGTGGGATCCAACTCAATACCTTTGTTGCTGACTAGGAATCCTAAAAACTTTCTTGATTTAACACCAATGGCGCACTTGGCTGGATTCAACTTCAAGTTGTACTTACGCAACCTGTTGAAGAGCTTTTTGAGATGATCTAGGTGGTCTTCCTCCCTTTGGGACTTGACAATATTGTCATCCACATAGATTTCTATCCTTTTGTGCATTAGATCATGAAAAAAAGCCATCATGACTCGCTGATAGGTAGCTCCGGCATTGATGAGGCCGAATAACAACCGTCTGTAGCAAAAGGTTCCCCAAGGAGTGAAGAATGCAGTTTTCTTGTGATCCTCTTCAGCAACCCTAATTTGATGGTACCCCGCAAATCAATCAGCAAAGGAATACATGTCATATTGAGCTGTATTGTCAATGAGTATGTGGATGAATGGAACGTGAAAGCTGTGACAACCCGAGAAATTAGACAATTTATGAAAATCTTAAATGATTGATTTAAGGTTAAATAATAGACCTAGATAGAAAATGAGTGTATGCGTTTGATGTTATTGAGATTGAATTTTGAGGATTTCAAAATTCGGTGAAGGATATAGGTGAATTATTCAGGATTAAGGATTTATGTGATTAAATTCTGTGAATAGGGTTATGTATGTGTGCTAAATGTGGTTAAGGGTCAAGGGTTGACCAGATTAATTATATATGTGTCAAACCCTAATCGTATATTAAGAACGTCAATGTTCAGTCAGAAAACCCCTAACGTCTAATAAGAAACCCTAGAAATCGGTTCTGGAAACCCTAGTTTCAGTTCCGGGAGTACTAAATCTTAAATCGGATATTAAAAACCCTAGATTGGGAATGCAATGTTATGTACAAGGTTAAACGCCAATAATTTTAATTAATTAGGGAAAACCCTAATGAATTATCTAAAATCTTAATTGATTATTTGAAAACCCTAATATTAGATCTGAAAATTCTAGTTTCAGATTCTGATAAATTGAAACCCTAATATGTGAATATAACAGAGAATTTTAATGCTTTAGTGCTATTAATTAAGTACTAATTAGGGTAAAGGTTAATTAATTAACAAACCCTAATTTCCAATTTTTAGAACCCAAATTGTTCCGTCAGAAACCCTAATGCTCAATTGTGGATTTAATTGCTAAAATTAGCAATATTAATTAGGAAACCTTAATCCTAATTTTTTTTAATTTATGAGTAATTAGAAAACCCTAATCTAATTACGAATATTTAATTTCTAAATTAGAAAATTAATTTTTCTATTAGAAACCCTAATTCAAGGGTTTTGAACCCTAATGACCATTTTGAATCCTAATGACCATTTTGACCCTAATTGCTTTATTAGCGATTGTAATTAGGAAATGCTAATCCTAATTAGCAAGAATGAATTTATGATTAAGAAATTTTTATATAATTAGAAAATTCTAATTATAAGTTAGAATTGTTAATTTTCTATTTTGAAAATCGAAATTCAAAAATGTAGAAATTAAATTACAAAGTTAAGGGTTAAAACCTAAACCCTAAATGTTTCCAAACCCTAAACCCTAAGGGTTTGGACCATTTACATAATTTCCATTAAAAATAAAATTAAAAAGACTAAATTACCCTTTGTTACATTATTGGAAACAATTGATGAATCTAGCAATTATTGAGTGGTTGTTCAACCACTCCACCAACTCCATGTGTCTACCAACAACTCCCATCAGCCAATTTTGACAGCCACTAGCAACAATAGATTAAAATATCTCTTAAATATGGCATATTAGTGAGAGAGAGCTCACTTTATATTTTCATTCTTGGCCAACCTTGTCTCTCTCATCCATTTCGAAATTTTAGAGTGAGAGGGAGTGAGAAGTTAGATCATGATCATCTTGTAGCAAGCTAAGGATCAGATCAATGTTAGAAATCATGGATCAAAGCTCAAAGTGGTAAAAACCCTAATCTAGAAATCCTATGATTTTATGTTATTTGTTGTAATTGATTTGTCAAAGTTGTGTAATAGGGTGTTAAATGATGATCTGGGTTGTCAAAACATAAACCCATAACATCAAAGTGCTCGGATTTGACATTTTAAGAAATCTGGAAAATGGGAAAAATATGGTCTGACAGCCTAATGTCAGAATCCATAGATCCGTGTGTGTTAGTTTGTTTGTGTGTTTTAAGTTATAAACTTGCTCTATGCCATGAAGGCTTTATTCTGGAACATGAATCAAGGTTATATCATGTCTAGATTAAAAGTTACAAGTGGTCAAACCTAGTTGACCGAACACGATTTCTGTTTCTGGGCAGCCCAGATTTTGCCCAGAAAGTCTGACAACCAGTTTTGAATGCTCGGATCTCGCAGTCTGTTAGTGTTTATGATATTTAGTTGTTTTAATCGTGTAGCATGACATAGATACTACATACTGCCGTCTTTATATCACTCAGATACTTGTTAGAATCATAAATATTTATGGTCAAACGTAGTTGACCGAACTGCTTCAAGAACAATCTGGAAAACCCAGATTTGTTCAAGAACACGTTCTGACCCCTAGTTTGACCGAGCTAGATCTTTTGTTTGTGGTGTTAATTTGATGATCTGATGATATAGAATTATAGCCTGACATATGTTCTACAAGATTCAACCTCTAGATCACATAAACCGAACATGAAATGAACGTTATAAGGACTCAAAGTAGGTGCTTTAAATTCTGGAAAATCCAGAAACCGAAGAACACGTCTGACAGGTAGTTTGAGAGCTTAGATCTGTCAGTTGTAAAGTGTTATGGCCATGAAGTTTGATCTTAGTTGTAGTATCACACTTATACTACATGATTAGAACAATAGCCAGCCCAGAAACACACAAAACAAGAAATTAAATCTGGTCAAACATACTCACCCGAAATCTGACATGAAGATCTGGAAATTGGTCAAGAACACTCAAAAACACCTATAGCGACGATTCTGTCGCTATAGGGCCCCTTTAGCGACGCTTAATTTCGTAAATTACAGAAAATTAATTAAAAATTAGAAAAAAATTAGTTTTTAATTATTAAAAATACATAATAAATTATGAAAAATTATTTTAAATTCTGAAAAATAGTTTTTAATTATTTTAAGTATATTTTGAAAATATTTAATATTTTTGGAATATAAATGGTATTTATTTATTTAATTATAATATTAAATAAATTATTTAAAAATGGTTTTAATTAATGAAAAATCATGAAAAATAATATTATGGTATAAGAAAATATTTTAAGTTATTTTTAATGACTTTTGATATTTTGTGATGAAATTCATTAATATATTAATATTAATGGTAATTATTTTATTTAATGAATATATTAAATAAATTATGGAAAAATAGTATTAATGATTTAAAAATCATATAAAAATGATTTAAGTGTTATAAAAATATTTTAAGTTATAAAATATAACTTTTGATATTTTGACATGAAAATATTAATATTTTAATATTAATAGCAATTACCGGATAATGGATTTAAGTGTTTAAAAATCATATAATTATGATTTTAAGGTATTAAAAATACTTTGATATATTATAATTATATTATAATATTATGTAATGATTTTCATTAATATTTTATATTAAATGAATATTAATGATTAAGGTATTAAGTGGTATTTAATTCATTTAAATACGATTTTAATGATTGAAAAATGTTGATAAATGGTAATAATTATCCGAAAATTATTACGAGCATAGGAAAAATGTTTTGTCTGATTAGAAATTATCTGTGATAATTGTTAAGTGATTAGACAGAGTTTAATTGAACTTAAACTCGATAAAAGTCCGACTAGACCGTCGGGATGATAGAATTGTGTCGGTTTCAACTCAGACTGCAATAGTTTGACTTGATACCTAGTCTTATGTGTGTTATAGACTGATAGGATTATGTGGTAATGTGTTTAGGTTATCCTGTGGATATAAATATAACAGTATTATACTGTGATGATATTATTCTGATATTGGAGATCTATATTACTAATATTAGGTCTTCGGGTAAAGCGTTAAAAATTTGCGTTGCGGTAATCAACGGTTCAGGCAAGTTTCTTTTACTTAACTCTAATAAGAGTAGTTTCTTCAAGCTTATGGTTAAACATTACTGATTGCCACAAAAATTGTATTCTGTACATTTTGCATGTATAAGTCAGGTATGAAAGGCTGATCACCTTCATTACCAGTTGGTTCAGAAATGTTTGTTCATGTATAATACTTGTTCAGTCAAAAATTTGTTCGTGCTAGTTCTCAATTATATTGATGAATTATAGCAAGCCCATTATTCATACTCTTCAATCATGATATATCGTTATATTATTTTATATAAACTTGCTGGGCAACTTTCATGCTCACCCTTGCTATATCATGATAAAACATTGCAGATAAGGAGAATGCGTTCGGATACAGGAAACGGTTAAAGCCAAGTTCAGCTTGGGATATAAAGTGCAGTTAGTTTGTAATAGCGTATAGTTTGACAAATGTGTTGTATTTTAGATAGTTTATGAATTGTGTATTAAGTTAAGGTTACTCGACCTTGGGGAATAGTGTGTAATGTATTGTATAAACAATTTATGTTTATATCTTCCGCAAATAGTTATAGAAATAGTATACCGGATCCGAGGTGATTTGGGACCTGGATTCGGGGCTACTACAAAAGCTAGCTTTGAGGCAAGCTTTATTCAGATCCCTGTAATCCCTGCAAACTTGAACCTTCCCTCCAGGTTTAGGCACGAGGACTATGTTGGATAGCCACTCAGGGTATGTTGATACCATGATTATGATAGCTTGAAATTATTTCATAATTTTTTCCTTAACTTTTAAACTCCACTCAGGTTTTAATCACCTGAGCTTCTCCCCGACTGGCTTGATTCCCTCTTTGATGGGGAGGCGATGAATGATTATGTCAATGGACAAACCGACCATGTCTTCATGAGATCATGCAAACACATCCTGGAATTGGGTTAATAGAGTAACCATATCATTCCTTTGGTTTGGAGTAAGGTCCGTACTAATCTGGATTTGTTTGGGGTTTTCTGTGGTTCCGAGGTTGAAAGAGGTTGTTTGATCAAGATTTCATTTAGGTTTGTCTTTAACCCATTCTTTGATCTCCTGAGGTATCTCATAGTCCTCTTGTATTTCCATCAAGTCTGAGTCCAACTTCACATCAAAGTTACAGTCCTTGTGGAGAATAAACACCTCATCAGCAAGTTTAGGCACATCTAACTTTAGATTCCTGAAACAAAATGCTTTCACTTAATATATGAAAATGTTCAATCATATAAAGTGTTAGCATGTAATGATAAAAATAACTGCTAATAATGTACAACAAAAGTAAGTAGTTATTGTTATCTACAGGGCAGAGGGAGTTTCTTCCCTTTTTACTCTTGCCGAAAAATGCATGGAATGCTGCTCCAACTGCCAAGGGTGAAGTCCTGGTGGACATCAATGATAAAGGTGATGTTGTCGTCCTCCTTCTCCTGAATGATGACCATGATATCTAGATAATCATCATCCAGAATTTCTTTGTTCATACCCTCCGTATGGACTATGATGCGCATGTTTAACAGATGTTTATATATCTCTTCTTTGCGCCTTCGATTCCTTTCTTCCACTTTTGGATCTGGAATCAAGACTTCCTTTCCTCTTACCGGTATCGGTTTAGGAAACAACATAGTTACCACATGGGCAGGATCCTTTAATGAAGGCCGTGCAAGCTCAGCATCTGTAGGTTTAGGCAATCGCCATGTGGTTGAAGATGAAGAAACCTGTTTGTGCTTATGGGAGTTCCTATAAGTGGACCCAAGAGAATAGCCTAGTCCAACTGTCCATGTTTAACTAGGGAATTTGAAATGGGCGCTTGATTCCTTGATGATCCTTTCCTAACCCTTGTCCAGGTTGAAACCCCAAGGATATCTTCTCTTGACTTATTGATATTACCTCGGCAGAAACTCTGGGTTTCAGATGTGGCTCCCCAATGGGTTGATAGTGAGTGTTTCTCACCTCAAGGGCCTGGAAGCTGAAAGTCTCAACTTTTGCATTGAAACTGATGAGTGGTATGTCACCTTTTATAGGACATTCTGGCTCAGCATTAACAGTGACCAGGCTACTGTTAATGATGTATTTGAGCTGCTAATGAAGGGTTGAAGGGATGGCTCCAGCCATGTGAATCCACTATCTCCCCAAAAGTAAGTTGTATCCTGTAGCTATTTTGAGCACATGAAGGGTTATGTAGAATGTATGTGGACCAATTTCAGCAGATAGTTCAATTTCTTTGACAGTATTTCGTCGGGATCCATCAAAAACTTTGATAATTGTATGGCTGCTTCAGATCCTATTGAGATTGATGTTCATTTTATCCAAGGTGGCGTAAGGGCAGATGTTTAAGGATGATCCTTCATCTATTATAATTTCTCCCACCATATATCTGGAGGACATAACTGCTATATGCAATGATTTGCAATAACCAGTCCCTTCAGGAGGTATGTCATCATCGGTGAAGGATATCACATTACTATTGAAGATGTGATCAACCAGATGACAGAATTTCTCAACATCCACTGATTTTGGCAAGTGGGCTTCTTCTAGAACTCTCAGTAAGACCTTCTTGTGATCTTCTGAAGAGAAAACCAATTCTAGTATAGAAATATGTTATGGATCTTCTTTCAAGCTTAAAACCACCTTGGCTTCATTGTGTCCCATAGTACGAAGGAATTCTTCAATCTTTTCCATGGGAACTTTCCCTTTTGACTTGATGGTAGGCTTCATCACCCGGTGGGGAAGATATAGTGGATTATCTTTCGACACTACAACTAGTTGTATTAGATGTAGATCCTTTAACATCTCTATAATTCCTTTGCACTTTTTAAGGCTGATAACATGATATTATGGCCTGAATGGAAACATGATTGGCTTTGACGCAACCACTTTCAAAGGATTTTCAACACCTTTGAGCTGAATTGGTTGTATTATACTTGGTGTGACAGCTAAATCTTCCTCAAAGGATACAACTGTTATGACATCCTTCCATTTTGTAGGAAATGTGTCCCCACTCTCAAGTAATACAACGTCATTATCTGCCATCTGCAGGACACCACTGTCAAATCAGGTTTTGAATAAGATGGCGGAGTGCCCAACAATCTTCAATGTTAGGATTGCGAGAGTGGCAGTGGTATTAGCATACTCCATTAGAATCAAACCGTCTTGAGCGGGAGCTGATGGGAGGTAGCAAAGCTGTGATTTTTCCCTCATTGATCAACATATATAATATCTCTTCCATCGGTTGGCCAAAATAGGTGAATTCCCTTTTATTGGAGAAATCCCGACGAGTTTTAACTTTTGCTCTTTTTGAAATTTTATCCTCCAAGGTTTCACCTTCTGAAGTTAGTGCTGGAGTACTTGTAATAAGAGGAAGGAGGCTAGCATGCTCATGGTTGAATAATTGACGTATGATTTGGTGCTGATGAACCACCAGTTCTGCCAATTAGTTGACTTACTCACTAAGAGCCTTCATTTTTCGTTCCATCATAAATAGGAACTGTGCATAATCCCATTTGTCAACATTATCCTTGCTAGTTTGGATGATCCACCAACATAATGGGAGCTCTATCCACTACTCCAATTAATCATGTTAACCTAATTTTCCTCGTGTTGAGGGAGAGGGTTATCTTGCACATGGGGTTGGTCGGGTTTAGTCACCATGATCTCACCATTATCAATTAAATCTTGGATTTTATGCTTCAGGGCCTAACTATCTTGAGTGCCATGGCCTGGAGCTCCAGCATGATAAACACATTTCTTGCTTACATTGAAACCTTTTCCACTCGGGTTGGCTGGTGGAAGAAGATGAGTAATTTTCTTCTGAGTTGTCAGAAGTTTGAGAATGTTTTTGAGTGAGTCCCCTTAAGGTTGTGAACACTCTTGTACGTCTGACTTCTCTACCTTTTGGCAATGAAGGGTTTGAAGACTATGCTAGAAAAGGGGAGTAATTTCTCCTCTGAATAGGCATGTTTTGATTGCCTTTTTGTCCTTGTGGTATCAAGGAAACATCCTCCTCTTTCTTCTTTTGGACCCTCCTGGTGTTGTTTCCATAACTTCCAGACTATATGTGCTCAGCTATAATTTTTAATGCGGCGAGTTCTTGAATCTTCCTAGACTCCAATCCCATTTCAACCATTTCTCCATGTTTGATCATTTTAGAGAATAACTTGTCTATGCCAGCTAGAACCCTCTTATAAAAGGGAGCTTCTTGAATGTCTATGAAGGTCATCACTATTTCAGAATCAGTCATAGATGGAAGACTCAGTGACTTGTTTATTGTCCTTGATAATTTAATACTAGTTTAGAGCCATCTGAGTTTGGAAACTGTATTGAATGCAAAAAGAATGGGCTTGCTCCTCCCAGCTATGAATCTTGGAGTTGTCTAATCTGGTATACCATGATCTGGCTTCTCCAGTTAGACTTTTCTGAAACAACTATATTCTGAGCTTTTCATCCTCGGCATAAGTGATAAGTATGTTTTATACCTACTTATCCGGTATCTATTACTTGAATTAGTTGCTTAAACCTATGTTTCTTAGTTACTTTTCATACATTTTATGTTATTTTGTAGGCTATGACATAACATTGGCATGAAGAAGCGCAAGGAAAAGTAATTCAGACATCTTTTGAACTAAAATATGCAAGAAAATAGAAGAAAGGAAGATTAAAGGGCTTTTAACATTAAGTTAAATGCATTTTCTTAGATTTGAACTTGGATTATACTGTAGAGCTTCTTCATAGCTTTCTGGAATATCTTGAATCATCCCAATCAGAGTTCGGATGCGAGTGTTATGGCCTTTTTATCAACAAAGATCAAAGCTAAGAGTTCTCATGCTTGCAATTTACATATCATCTACTTCAGGCCCGATTTTGACCTGCATCCATCCATTATTTCTCAATTCTCAAAGAATAACATTGGTAGAGCTCGTCGAGAGCTTCAATTTAATAGGTGACAGGCCCCATAACTCTTCCCGAATAAAAAGGTATGGTCGTTTAACCAGAGGACACTGTAGTGAAAAAAGGACCCCCGTTGGGGCGGGGGTAAAAGTCAATAAACAGTAGCCTACCCAGCGGGGGAGGGCCTATTAGTGCAAAAAGGCAAGTCAGGGCGGGGATACGCACAAAAAAGTAGTTTTTTTTTCAGAATTTGTGTTCAAGAAGGATTGGTTCGAGTTGTTTGATTCAAGGACTTCTAAGAGGACTTAAAGACATATAGAGAGACATATAAAAGGAGGAAAATGGCAAGGATTAAGAGAGAGAGAATTTCCATTAGTTTAGATTAGAGTAGATTAGGACCAAAACCCTTGTTCTTATTAGTTTTGGAGATTGATGCAACTTGGAGACCATTGAAGATCAAGAGCAGGAGCTTGAGGAAGATGGAGATTTGCTGACAACAGATTTATTCTTTACTCTACTCTTATTTTTGTCTTTTAATGTTATTTCAAGTGTGGATTCTTAGTTTTAATTCAATGAACTAATTCTTTATTTGAAATTACAATGGATCTTAATGTGTAGTTTATTTTAATATGTTTCGCTATCAATTATTATGTTCTATTGTGAGGATTGTCTATTGTGACTTGGACTTAATTGCTTAATTTCCTAGCTAACAATTATCCGTGATAATCTATATGAACTCGAGAGAAGAAGTATAGATTTAGATCTGGTCATGATAGCATGTGTTTGTGATTTTGGCATAAATGGAATTCATGATTCGTGTTTAGGATAAAGATATGCCTTTATGCCATATATAGTCTTATAGAGAACTTTTGCTTTAAATCATTTTTAATTGTAATTCACATAGAGATATAGTGGATTAGTTAGTTAAGGTGTCTTGCTTAATTCTGTCATCTGTGGATTTAAGTGAGTATTTGTATTATGCATCGAGAGGCGGTTTTATCTACTTTAGTGTTCTTGATTAACAATTCAGGATATAAAATAATTGATGAGAAGTGTGTTAACTTAAATAAAATAATAAGTGAAGTTTTGATCTTAAATCTCCATAATCTGATTTTTAATTAATGGTAATTAGAATTAGTGTAATCAAATAATTTTATTTATTATCTTAAATTGATTGTTTAAATAAAATTAGTTTGATTAAGAGTTAGTAATTAGTAGTTTGTGTTAATAATTCCTCGTGGGAACGATGCTCTACTTTGATTATATTACTTATTGACCACGTATACTTGCGTGTTGTGCGTAACTAGATTTTATCCAACAAGTTTTTGGCGCCGTTGTCGGGGAATTAGTTAATATTTTTTTTACCAATATTAGCTTCAATCAAATTATTCTTAATTTAAATATTTTTTCTTTTTATTTAATTCTCTTCCTATTTTTCTTTCTTTTTAGGTACCATGGATGGATGCAATTATCAATGGCCATATATGAATATGACTCCATCGAGGGACACAAGAATTGATGAACTCAATGCATTTTTTACATTGTCCACACAAATTGAAACTCTTTCGAAGAGGTTGGATGCTATTTCAACCCAACGTATTTGAAAGATCGTAGTGGTTTGTAATTATTGTGTTGGCAATCATCCGAGTCGTTAATGCATCGTCAAATTTGGATCGGTACAATATGGGAGTGATTACCTCAACAACTATTCTTATCCCAATATCATCAAGTTTGGGGGTATCACCCGGATGCACCATGGAGCTAATATTATGAAGACCAATACTACGCTCCAAATCCAACAACCATACCAGAATTCTCATGTCAACCTCCATTGCCACAAGAAGAAAAGTTAAATTTGGAAGAATTCCTGTCGAAGCTCATAGCAAACCAAGAGGAGAGGATGTTGAGTCAAGAAATATTGAGCCATAATTTTCAGAAACAGATGGAACAACTCATCATTACTTTAAACCTTGGTCCTCAATACATGGATTCAAAAATCGAGACAGAGAATTCGAGGTTGGAGGAATTGTTGTCCAAGTTCGTAACATCAAATGAGGATAGGAGAATTAATCTAGAGCGGTCAATTCAAAATTTACAGAACCTGATGGATCAAATGTTCAAAGCCTAGAACAACTGTCCTAAAAAAAATTGGTGTTATAACGAGGATTCCGAGATTGACGAAATGCCCGAACCAAATCTACAACTGGATGAGACATGAGATGCTGAAAAGGGGAGACAAGTGGGGATAATGAAAATAAGGTTGGTGAAGAATTAATTTTGAGTACCAACGACGATGAGCCGATGTTATTAGTGCCCCAAGTGCCTTCTCCGCCAAAGATTAAGGGTCCATTTAGATTTGCAAAACCGTGCCCACTTGGTAGTCATATCATTGGCAAGGCTCTTTATGACATGAGAGCTAGCTAGTACAAATGTGAAGCCATAGTGGGATGCAGAGGAGAAGATAGAAGAAGAGCTCGTTCTGCTTGCCAAGCCTCAAAGCCCCAATCGAATCATAGGCTCAATGAACGGAAATGCACCTAGTTATTCAATATTCTCATTTGGGCACTTATTTAAACAAAGCATGTTAGGTTACTTTAATTCGATAGCCATCACAAATGGAAACTTGCCAAAAGTTACATTGTTTCTGATGGATGGAGGGTTCCTCAATTATAGAAAAGGAATTGGATAGTGCTGACCAGACAAAGTCAAGCTGAAAGACTAGTAAATCAAGCGCTGACTGAGAGGCATCCCATGAATTTTTATATTTATATTCTTTACTAGTTTATTTAGTTGATAGGAATCAAGTTGTTATATTTGTTTATTAAGTTATCTTATAATCCAAAGTGCTATTCTAATCCATGTTGTCTCTCTTCATTACAGGTATTGGAGGTTCAATGGATCAAGTCGCACATATACAACATGCTCACATTCAAGAAGTGGTTGTCCAAGTAATTGAACGGATTTATCAAATTAGCTGTTGACAGTTTATCCACCACCAGTCATCAATGATGCAGAGGTCGCGCACGATGCTTAATAAACTGGGGAAGTCCTTAACTCTTGAATTCTTTTAAACAATGAGGACATTGTTCACTTTGAGTTTGGGGGTGGATCATATTGCATTACATAATTGTTTAGTTCACATACATTGCATTGGTTAGTTATGTTTATATTTGCATATTGTAGGCATGTTTCATTTTAAAAAAAGCTAAAAAAAATCCAAAAACATTTTCTTTTGTATTGAGTGTTTGCATATAGAATGTTTTCATGAATCTAGGTAATGGATTGGTTTGGTCTTGTAGCAGCCCCGAATCCGGGCCCCAAATCGCCGCGGAATTCGGTACACTGTTACTATCACTATTTGCGGAAGATATAAACATAAATTGTTTATACAATACATTACGCACTATTCCCCAAGGTCAAGTAACCTTAACTTATACACAATTCATAAACTTTCTAACATATAACACATTTATCAAAATATACTATTACAAAATAGCCGCACATTTTATCACAAACTGAACTTGGTCTTAACCTTTTCCTTTATCCGAACGCATTCGCATTACCTGCAATGTTTTATCATGATATAGCAAGGGTGAGCATGAAAGTTGCCTAGTAAGTTTAAGTTCAACAATATAACGATATATCATGATTGAAGAGTATGAATAATAAGCTGACTATAATTCATCAATATAATTGAGAACTAGCACGAACAAACTTCTGACTGAACAAGTTTTAAACATGAACAAACATTTCTGAACCAACTGGTAATGAAGGTGATCAGCCTTTCATACCTGACTTATACATGCGAGATGTACATAATACAGATTTCGTGGCAATCAGCAATGATTAACCATCAGCTTGAATAAAACACTCTTATTAGAGTTAAGTACAAAGAAACTTGTCTGAACCGTTGATTACCGCAACGTAATTTATAACGCTTTACCCGAAGACCTAATATTAGTAATATAGATCTCCAATATTAGAATAATATCATCACAGTATAATACTCTTATGTATACATATCCACAGAATAACCTAAACACATAGCACATAAGCCTATCAGTCTATACAACACATAAGACTTGGTATTAGGTCAAACTATTTCAGTTTAAATTGAAACCGACACAATTCTAACATTCCGACGGTCAAGTCGGTCAACACTCGAGTTTAAGTTCAATTAAACTCTTTCTTAAACACTTAAAAATTATCACAGATAATTTGCTAATCAGTCAAAATAATTTTCATAAACTCGTAATAATTTTTAGATAATTAATATCATTTTTCAATCCTTAAAACCGTATTTAAATGAATTAAATACCACATAATTTCTTAATCATTAATATTCATTTAATATAAAATATTAATGAAAATCATTACATAATATTATAATATAATTATAATATATCAAAGTATTTTTAATACCTTAAAATCATAATTATATGATTTTTAAACACTTAAATCCATTATCCGATAATTGCTATTAATATTAAAATATTAATATATTCATGACAAAATATCAAAAGTTATATTTTATAACTTCAAATCTTTTTATGTCACTTAAATCATTTTTATATAATTTATAAAGCATTAATTCCATTTTCCTTAATTTATTTAATATAGTTATTAAATAAACTAATTATCGTTAATATTGATTAATTAATGAAATTAATCCCAAAATATTAAAAGTCATCAAAAATAACTTAAAATATTTTCTTATACCATAATATTATTTTTCATGAATTAAAAACTATTTTTCATAATTTATTTAATATTGTAATTAAATAAATAAATACTATTTATATTCCAAAAGTATTAAATATTTTCGAAATATACTCAAAATAATTAAAAACTATTTTTCGGTCCTTAAAATAATTTTTCAGAATTTATTATGTATTTTTAATAATTAAAAACCATTTTTTTCTATTTTTAATTAATTTTCTGCATTTTCCAAAAATAAAGTGTCACTAAAGGGCCCTATAGCGACAGAAACGTCGCTATAGGTGTTCTTAAGCCCAAACCCAAAATTCTGACAGTGTGCGAGGGACCTAGTTTGACCGGGTTTAATTCAGTGTTCCTTATGTTTCTAGGCTTGCAATTGATTTCATGTTGTAGTATTTATGTAATACTACAACTACATATCAAGTTTCATGGCCATCCTGTATCATATTAGCAAGTTTTAGACCATCAAAATCCTTGTCAGAGGCCTGCTGGGAATTCTGGGTTTTCCAGATTCCCAGACAGTTTCGAGTGGCCAGTTTGTGACTTGATTAAATACATGATCCGATCATGTTTCATGTGATATTAATGTTCAATCCTTGAGTAGTTATGTAAAGGTACAATAAACAATCACCAGATCATCTAAACAACAATGGATGAACAAGATTTAAGCCAGTCAAAGTATGGGTCAGACACTGTTCTTGAACAAATCTGGGTTTTCTAGATTGTTCTTGAAGTAGTTCGGTCAACTACGTTTGACCATAAATATTTATGATTCTAACAAGTATCTGAGTGGTATGAAGACTTCAATATATAGTATTCATGTCATTCTACACGATCAAACCAACTAAATATCATAAACACTAACAGACTGCAAGATCCGAGCATTTAAAACTGGTTGTCAGACTTTTTTGGGTAATCTGGGTTACCCAGATTCATTCAGTCATGGTCGGTCAACGACCTTTAACTGCCTATAACTTACGATCTAGACATGATATAACCCTATTTTCACTTCTAGATTGAAGCCTACATGGCAAAGAATAGGTCCATAACTTAAAATACATATATCATCAAACACACACAGATTTATGATGTCTGACATTTGACTGTCAGACTCAAATTTTTCCAAATTTCCATGATTTTCAAAAATGATAGATTCGTGCATCTAAGTGTTATAGATCCATGATCTATCAACCCAGATCACTTACTAACACCCTAATACACAACTTTAAACAATCACTAACATCAAACAACATCAAATCACAGATTTCGAAATTTTAGGGTTTTATACCTTTTGAGCTTGATTTCTTGAATCTGATTCTTTGAATCTGTTCTTGGTAAGCTGAGATATGATATCATCTTAACTTATCTCTCCATTTCTCTTTCAAATTTCGAAATCTTAGAGAGAGAAAGCTTTGGCTCAAATGAAAAATAAAGTAGCATTTCTCTCTCTTTAATTTATAAAAAAAATTGACATGTTGCTTATGATCTTATCATTTTTGGCTGGTTGGCTGGATTTTGTCACATGGCTAGGTCTAGGGTTGGTGAGCAACTCACCTTAGGGCAACATTTACAAGCAACCATCAATTATTTCCAATAATGCAACAAGGGGCATTATGGTCATTTTTCATACAAAATTAATGGCATTTTTGTCAATTAGCCAAACCCTTAGGGTTTAGGGTTTGAGAGGGTTTAGGGTTTGGAAATTTTTAGGATTTAGGGTTTGAACCCTCAAGTTTAACAATTTGATCTTCTAAAATTTCCAAATTTAGATTTTCAAAAATAGAAATTTAATATTTCTAAATTATAATTAGGATTCTATAATTATAATTAAGATTTCCTAATCATAAATTCAATCTTGCTAATTAGGATTAGCATTTCCTAATACAATCGCTAATTAAGCAATTAGGGTCAAAATGGTTATTAGGGTTTATAAACCACTAATTAGGGTTTCTAATAGAAAATAAATTTTCTAATTTATAAATTAAATATTCGTAATTAGATTAGGGTTTTCTAATTACTTAATCTTGAAAATTAGAATTAATATATCCTAATTAACATAAAAAGTATTAAATTAACACTTTCGTTTTCCCTAACTATAAAATTAGGGTTTTAAATCCTGAAATTAGGGTTTTCTAATAATTAAGCTTTGCCCTAATTAGTAGTATAATTAATACCACATAAGCATTATAATTATCCTTTCTATTCCCAGATTAGGGCTTCAATTTATCAGAATCTTAAACTAGGGTTTTCAGATCTGGTATTAGGGTTTTCTAATAATCAATTAGATTTTCCAGAAATTCATTAGGGTTTTTCCTAATTAATTTATAATTAATAACATTAAACCTTATACATATCGTTGCATTCCAATCTAGGGTTTTTAATATCCGAATTAGGGTTTTAGATTCCTGGAACTGACATTAGGGTTTCCAGAACCAGTTTCTAGGATTTCTTAATAATCGCTAGGGTTTTCTAACCGAAACGTTAAAGTTCTTAATATATAATTAGGGTTTGACACATATATAATTAATCTGGTCAACCCTTAACCACATTCAGCACACATACATAACCATATTCACAGAACTTAATCACATAAATCCTTAATCCTGAATAATTAACCTATATCCTTCATAGAATTTTGAAATCATTAAAATTTCACCCTAATAATATCAAACGCATACACTTATTTTCTGTCTAGGTCTATTATTTGACCTTAAATCAATCATTTAAGATTGTAATAAATTGTCCAAATTCTCGGGTTGTCACATTCACCCCTCCTTATAAGAATTTCGTCCTCAAAATTCACCTTACACCTTACACCTTACACCGTGCACCATACATCATTCACACATATCACATGCTACCCAATACACCTCTCACAAGAGTAAAAGTTTTCAAATTGTACTGAGGGGTCATATTGACCATGAACACATAGTTTTAACGGTATTTATACCGCAAAACAAAACATTACTTGGTATGTTTACAATCACAAAGAAGGTAAACTACCGTTGCTAGTACTTTAGGTGATTAGCCCATCGTACAGTTACGTCATGCATAACGTATTAATCATTTTTAGCGAATATTTACGCTACTAGATTGGATTATTTATCCAAATATTATCGTTCACCTCAGTCTTATCATAGGATTCCGCACCAAAGCAATTTGGTTCGGGAAATTCTTTCAATAAACACTTGGAGTTTTTATAACATTAGTCTAACTGAATCAAATAGCATAGACTCATATCAATAATTCAATTCAATCGAATTATTTAGGTGTAGCCAAACCCCGTTGGAAAATTAAAATTTTTTTTGAAAACATTTTTCGAGAATGACGTCATGATGCCGCACTGTATTTACAGTCCGTTGAGGATTCCGTCATTTGGTGATTTTGTCATGCTACATCATACCATAGTGGAATAGTGACTTTAGGTCTAATTCACACTAAGTAATATTGCATTGATGATTCCATCATTTTTATCATCTCTGCACCAGGTTACATGGTACATAAGTGATAAATAAAAACAATTTTTGATATTTCAAATCATTTGCATCTAGCCAAAATAAGTAGCATAGACTGTACTTTAAACCGTTTCAAAAATGATTACGAGTCTACATATTATTTTTTTTAAAAGGCACATAGTGCGTATTTAGCTTGATGTCAATCATTTCGAAGTTTACCATAACTAGGAGTTTAGGAAAACTTAAGTCTCCACTAATGATCATTTGCCTAATAATCTATCTGTTCCTATAATCCTTAACACTCCATTCACACACAACTATACCCAATTCATAAAACCACACTTATGAGTTCATAACCTGGCCACAATTATATGAGTTTATGAACTTACCCTAGTCTGACCTTTGGCGTCCGTTCGCTGAGGGGCTCATAAACATTTCATATAACTATGAGTCAAGAATGTCACATAAGTATGAGTTCTAAGAACTCGTACTTAATCCTATATTCTCTACCTATGACCTACTTATCGGTATATAACAACTAGCGTGACACAACATTTCAATGGTTACCAATGCCACCAACTAAGTAGTTTTTACACCAAGTACAATTCCCCGCCCATACAAGAAATTATACAACTCAGTTGCTAACACGAGTCCTCATTGAAATCCCCACCTAATCTTAACCCCCTTTTTCAACACGAATTCAATTCGTATTCATAATCCATAACTCTTTTATGAGTTTTCACAGTACTATTTCATAGTACAACTTACACACAGCATCTTGCTGTAAACTTTTCAATCATAAGATTGATTCTTTCTGGCTGTCATAACCTTATCAGATCACGGGGTGATCTTATCATATATATTACGATTTAATTCCATGCATTATGATCGTTTTGTTTTACGATCTCCTATCACTGCACTTCTGTTCACCACTATTACGAGAGTTAGGGAACTCTGTGTCTTAACAACTTACCGAGATTCGTCTTTGAATCTTACCGACCAACTAACTCTATGTGAGTTAGATCTTATCTTAATCACTGCGGTTATTGGTCTCAGGTATTCCTACCTAAGCTTCATAACCAACAGCTTTGATACCAACTGTGGCAGCCCCGAATCCGGGCCCCAAATCGCCGCGAATTCGGTACACTAATTCTTTCACTAATTGCGGAAGATATAAACATAAATTGTTTATACATTACATTACGCACTATTCCCCAAGGTCGAGTAACCTTAACTTATACACAATTCATAAACTTTCTAACATATAACACATTTATCAAACTATACTATTACAAAATAGCCGCACATTTTATCACAAACTGAACTTGGTCTTAACCTTTTCCTTTATCCGAACGCATTCGCATTACCTGCAATGTTTTATCATGATATAGCAAGGGTGAGCATGAAAGTTTCCCAGCAAGTTTAAGTTCAACAATATAACGATATATCATGATTGAAGAGTATGAATAATAAGCTGGCTATAATTCATCAATATAATTGAGAACTAGCACGAACAAACTTCTGACTGAACAAGTTTTAAACATGAACAAACATTTCTGAACCAACTGGTAATGAAGGTGATCAGCCTTTCATACCTGACTTATACATGCAAGATGTACATAATACAATTTTCGTGGAAATCAGCAATGATTAACCATCAACTTGAATAAAACACTCTTATTAGAGTTAAGTACAAAGAAACTTGTCTGAACCGTTGATTACCGCAACGTAATTTATAACGCTTTACCCGAAGACCTAATATTAGTAATATAGATCTCCAATATTAGAATAATATCATCACAGTATAATACTCTTATATATACATATCCACAGAATAACCTAAACACATAGCACATAAGCCTATCAGTCTATACAACACATAAGACTTGGTATTAGGTCAAACTATTTCAGTTTGACTTGAAACCGACACAATTCTAACATTCCGATGGTCAAGTCGGTCAACACTCGAGTTTAAGTTCAATTAAACTCTTTCTTAAACACTTAACAATTATCACAGATAATTTGCTAATCAGTCAAAATAATTTTCATAAACTCGTAATAATTTTTAGATAATTAATATCATTTTCAATCCTTAAAACCGTATTTAAATGAATTAAATACCACATAATTTCTTAATCATTAATATTCATTTAATATAAAATATTAATGAAAATCATTACATAATATTATAATATAATTATAATATATCAAAGTATTTTTAATACCTTAAAATCATAATTATATGATTTTTAAACACTTAAATCCATTATCCGATAATTGCTATTAATATTAAAATATTAATATATTCATGACAAAATATCAAAAGTTATATTTTATAACTTCAAATCTTTTTATATCACTTAAATCATTTTTATATAATTTATAAAGCATTAATTCCATTTTCCTTAATTTATTTAATATAGATATTAAATAAACTAATTATCGTTAATATTGATTAATTAATGAAATTAATCCCAAAATATTAAAAGTCATCAAAAATAACTTAAAATATTTTCTTATACCATAATATTATTTTTCATGAATTAAAAACTATTTTTCATAATTTATTTAATATTGTAATTAAATAAATAAATACTATTTATATTCCAAAAGTAATAAATATTTTCGAAATATACTTAAAATAATTAAAAACTATTTTTCGGTCTTTAAAATAATTTTTTAGAATTTATTATGTATTTTTAATAATTAAAAACCATTTTTTTTCTATTTTTAATTAATTTTTTGCATTTTCCGAAAATAAAGTGTCACTAAAGGGCCCTATAGCGACAGAACCGTCGCTATAGGTGTTCTTGAGCCCAAACCCAGAATTCTGACAGTGTGCGAGGGACCTAGTTTGACCGGGTTTAATTCAGTGTTCCTTATGTTTCTAGGCTTGCAATTGATTTCATGTTGTAGTATTTATGTAATACTACAACTACATATCAAGTTTCATGGCCATCCTGTATCATATCAGCAAGTTTTAGACCATCAAAATCCTTGTCAGAGGCCTGCTGGGAATTCTGGGTTTTCCAGATTCCCAGACAGGTTCGAGTGGCCAGTTTGTGACTTGATTAAATACATGATCCGATCATGTTTCATGTGATATTAATGTTCAATCCTTGAGTAGTTATGTAAAGGTACAATAAACAATCACCAGATCATCTAAACAACAATGGATGAACAAGATTCAAGCCAGTCAAAGTATGGGTCAGACACTGTTCTTGAACAAATCTGGGTTTTCTAGATTGTTCTTGAAGCAGTTCGGTCAACTACGTTTGACCATAAATATTTATGATTCTAACAAGTATCTGAGTGGTATGAAGACTTCAATATATAGTATTCATGTCATTCTACACGATCAAACCAACTAAATATCATAAACACTAACAGACTGCAAGATCCGAGCATTCAAAACTGGTTGTCAGACTTTTTTGGGTAATCTGGGTTACCCAGATTCATTCAGTCATGGTCGGTCAACGACCTTTGACTGCCTATAACTCACGATCTAGACATGATATAACCCTATTTTCACTTCCAGATTGAAGCCTACATGGCAAAGAATAGGTCCAACTTAAAATACATATATCATCAAACACACACAGATTTATGACGTCTGACATTTGACTGTCAGACTCAAATTTTTCCAAATTTCTAGATTTTTAAAAATGATAGATTCGTGCATCTAAGTGTTATAGATCCATGATCTATCAACCCAGATCACTTACTAACACCCTAATACACAACTTTAAACAATCACTAACATCAAACAACATCAAATCACAGATTTCAAAATTGTAGGGTTTTATACCTTTTGAGCTTGATTTCTTGAATATGATTCTTTGAATCTGTTCTTGGTAAGCTGAGATATGATATCATCTTAACTTATCTCTCCATTTCTCTTTCAAATTTCGAAATCTTAGAGAGAGAAAGCTTTGGCTCAAATGAAAAATAAAGTAGCATTTCTCTCTCTTTAATTTATAAAAAAAATTGACATGTTGCTTATGATCTGATCATTTTCGGCTGGTTGGCTGGATTTTGTCACATGGCTAGGTCTAGGGTTGGTGAGCAACTCACTTTAGGGCAACATTTACAAGCAACCATCAATTATTTCCAATAATGCAACAAGGGGCATTATGGTCATTTTTCATACAAAATTAATGGCATTTTTGTCAATTAGCCAAACCCTTAGGGTTTAGGGTTTGAGAGGGTTTAGGGTTTGGAAAATTTTTAGGATTTAGGGTTTGAACCCTCAAGTTTAACAATTTGATTTTCTAAAATTTCCAAATTTAGATTTTCAAAAATAAAAATTTAATATTTCTAAATTATAATTAGGATTCTATAATTATAATTAAGATTTCCTAATCATAAATTCAATCTTGCTAATTAGGATTAGCATTTCCTAATACAATCGCTAATTAAGCAATTAGGGTCAAAATGGTCATTAGGGTTTATAAACCATTAATTAGCGTTTCTAATAAAAAATAAATTTTCTAAATTAGAAATTAAATATTCGTAATTAGACTAGGGTTTTCTAATTACTTAATCTTGAAAATTAGAATTAATATATCCTAATTAACATAAAAAGTATTAAATTAACACTTTCGTTTTCCCTAACTATAAAATTAGAGTTTTAAATCCTGAAATTAGGGTTTTCTAATAATTAAGCTTTGCCCTAATTAGTAGTATAATTAATACCACATAAGCATTATAATTATCCTTTCTATTCCCAGATTAGGGCTTCAATTTATCAGAATCTGAAACTAGGGTTTTCAGATCTGGTATTAGGGTTTTTTAATAATCAATTAGGATTTCCAGAAATTCATTAGGGTTTTCCCTAATTAATTTATAATTAATAACATTAAACCTTATACATATCGTTGCATTCCCAAGCTAGGGTTTTTAATATCCGAATTAGGGTTTTAGATTCCCGGAACTGACATTAGGGTTTCTAGAACCAGTTTCTAGGATTTCTTAATAATCGCTAGGGTTTTTTAACCGAACGCTAAAGTTCTTAATATATAATTAGGGTTTGACACATATATAATTAATCTGGTCAACCCTTGACCCTTAACCACATTCAGCACACATACATAACCGTATTCACAGAACTTAATCACATAAATCCTTAATCCTGAATAATTAACCTATATCCTTCATAGAATTTTGAAATCATCAAAATTTCACCCTAATAATATCAAACGCATACACTTATTTTCTGTCTAGGTCTATTATTTGACCTTAAATCAATCATTTAAGATTGTAATAAATTGTCCAAATTCTCGGGTTGTCACAGGTCTTAGCTCGTCCTATGATAAGATTAGTTTTGTTTGTTAACTTGAACATTGATGATAATTGATGATGAGTTCTAATTTTAAACATAAAGAAAACCTGAGCCTGTCTAAAACTTATTTAACCGGTTAGCACTTAAAGTTTAACTATTTTAATCCACTTGGTTCAAAGGTTTCATAATTTATTTATGAGGGGAAATCTTGGTTAAATTTTAAGGAAATTAATCAATTGGTGGTAAAGGTTGGAATGACTTAAAAGCTTGAGTTTAGGGGAATCTATGGGATATATATATATATATATATATATATATATATATATATATATATATATATATATATATATATATATATATATATATATATAAATATAAAAAGAGAAAAAAAGAAATGATGAAAAGAAAAATAAATGAATAACTCCCGTGGCATGCTTGTCTAGTTTTGTGACCTTTGTTACTTGTGTAAGTAAGCCCGAGTGGATTGTCTTTACACCTAGCTCCCTAAGGTCTTAATGTCTTGAGAGTCGTTGGTCGAAACCTCATTAAGGTAGCATTAAAAAGCCTAAGGGAATAAGACATTGCACAACCATGAGAAAAAAAAATGAATAAAACACGAGAAAGAGCAAAAATGCCCTCGTGGTTGAATAAAGGTAGAAATAAATCCTACATTTACCCTTAGAATTGGTATTTGCTTAGTTTTAATTGGAGTTGTCATGTTCACAAAAGTAATTGAATTTGAACTAAAATTTTCCTTCTAAGAAGTTTGAGATGTGATTATCTTGAACTGTGGTTGGTTAGAATGGTTAACAAGCACACACGCACAACATGGGTGTTGACAGGTTTGGATTTACTAACTGGTTAGAGTTATGAACTTTGACTTGATTGGATATATTGTTTGAGTATCATTGATATCTTTGAGGCCTGTTGCTTTATATCATACTAATTTATTATTGGGTTCGTAGGTATATTAGGAAGTAGATCATGCATATGCATTCATGTATTTGAGGACAAACAACGATTTAAGTTTGGGGGTATTTGATAAGTACGTTTTGTACCTATTTATCCAGTATCTATTACTTGATTTAGTTACATAAACCTATGTTTCTTAGTTACTTTTCATATATTTTATGTTATTTTGTAGGCTATGACATAACATTGGCATAAAGTAGCAAGGAAAAGCAATTTGAACATCTTTTAGACTAAAATATGCAAGTAAATACAAGAAGGGAAGATTTCAGGGCTTTTAACACCAAGTTGGATGCATTTTCTTGGCTTGGAACTTGGATTTTACTATAGAGCTTCTTCTTAGCTTTCTGGAACATCTTGAATCATCCCAATCAGAGTTCGGATGTGAGAGTTATGGCTTTTTTATCAACAAAGATCAAAGCTAAGAGTTCTCATGGTTGCAATTTACATAGCATCTACTCCAAGCCCGATTTCGACCTTCATCTGTCTAGTATTTCTCCATTCTCAAAGAATGAAAGTTGTAGAGCTCGTCGAGAGCTTCAATTTGAAAGGTGGCAGGCCCTGTAACAACTCTCAAATCAAAAGGTATGGTTGTTTTACCAGAGGACACTGTAGCAGAAAAAGGACCCCCGCCGGGGCGGGCTTTCTATGTATAAAACTCCCGCCGGGGGGGGGGGGGGTACAGGTTCAAAGACAGTAGGCTAGTTAGCCAGGGTGGGGGTACGCGCAGAAAATGCAGATTTTGTTAGAATTTGAGTTCAAGAGGGATTGGTTCGAGCTGTTTGATTCAAGGACTTCTAAGAGGACTTAAAGACATATAGAGAGGCATATAAAAGGAGGATAATGGTAAGGATTAAGAGAGAGAAAATTTCCATTAGTTTAGATTAGAGTAAATTAGGACCAAAACCCTAGTTCTTATTAGTTTTGGAGATTGATACAACTTGGAGACCATTGAAGATCAAGAGCAGAGCTTGAGGAAGATGGAGATTTGCTGACAATGTATTTATTCTTCACTCTACTCTTATTTTTGTCTTTCATTGTTATTTCAAATGTGGATTCTTTGTTTTAATCCAATAAACTAATTCTTTGTTTGAGATTATAATGGATCTTATTGTGTAGTTTATTTTAATATGCTTTGCTATCAATTATTATGTTCTATTGTGAGGATTGTCTACTGTGATTTGGACTTAATTGCTTAATTGCCTAGCTAACAATTACCATGGTAATCTATATGAACTCGAGAGATGAAGTATAGATTTAGATCTGATCATGATAACACGTGTTTATGATTTCCGCATAAATGGAATTCATGATTTGTGTTTAGGATAGAGATATGTCTTTACGACATATGTAATCTTATAGAGAACTTGTGCTTTAAATCCTTTTTAATTGTAATTCACATAGAGATATAGTGGATTAGTGGATTAGTTAATTAGGGTGTCTTGCTTAATTCTGTCATCTGTGGATTTAAGTGAGTATGTGTATTATGCATCGAGAGGTGGTTTTATCTGCTTTAGTGTTCTTGATTAATAATTCATAATAGAAAATAATTGATGAGAAGTGTGTTAACTTAAATGAAAAAAATAAGTGAAGTTGTGATCTTAAATCTCCATAATTTGATTTTTAATTAGTGGTAATTAGAATTAGTGTAATCAAATAATTTAATTTATTATCTTAAACTGATTGTTTAAATAAAATTAATTTGATTAAGAGTTAGTAATTGGTAGTTTGTATTAATAATTTCTCGTGGGAATAATACTCTACTTTCACTATATTACTTGTTGACCATGTATACTTGCGTGTTGCGCGTAACTAAATTTTACCCAACAATAAGATCCGAGTTCTCCAATGAATACCTTCAAATGTGTGTAAGGATCTCCCAGTCCATCATACTTTTCAAAATCAGGAGTATTGAATTTTTCTGGATAATGAACCTCAGGGAAGATGCGAAGGTCTGAGTATGAAACACTCTCGTGTGCTCCAATCCCTTTGATAGACCTAATGGTCTCTTCCATTTGAAGGATTTTTTTTCCTAATATCACCGCTGTCTAGATCTTCTTTGAAATGGGTGATTTTAGGGATTTTGTTGGTTTTGTCCAACTGAGACTCAGGTACTGGAACTTCTTTGTTCAGACCCTGGGTTGCTCCATGTGCAGATGATTCTGTATGTTGGGGTATTTGTGGACCCTGAGTTGACTTGTGTAGTTCTTTGAGTAGAACAACCAACTCTATAATTTGATTGCTTAATCCATCGAACTCCTCATGAGAGACATGAGTAGGATTAGGCTGACCAGATGTAGTCATGCTTGGCTGTCGTCTTATTGTCTTCTTGGACTTTAAATGGGTAACATGACCAATTGCTTCCTTACAAAAAGACTTATGAAGTTTAGTCTTATAGAATGAAGAAATGTTACATGCTATGTAATGTGTCCGTTTTAGGAGTGATATCCTTTAAAATGGGTGTCATTTGTTTATATGACAAGGTAGCATGACATGTTTTGATATGTAAGGAAATACATGTACACATATTCCTTTATACTTTCCATTACATTGAGATTGACATGGAAATGAAATTACAAGTAATTTCAATTACAAGTAATTAAAATGTGAAGGTATGAAGAGACTTCCCTTCGCGTTTAGTTTATTAGAGGCTGACCTATCTTAGGTTACTCTCATGGCTTTTTGGCATGAAGGTTCCCAGATCATCGCAATTTACTCGATGGGAAGTTAATTCAGTCTTTCAACTTGAACGAATTTGCGTGGTTCCTTTCCCGAGCCTCGTTGGAATTAGTCTCCCTACGAGTCCAGTAATAAACACTGACAGGATAGCCTCCTGATGGAGGGACCATATAACATACATTCACATACAACGCATCCCACTGTATGAAAATGATGACATGTGCAAAGCACTAATATCACAAGTAGATATGGTGTAAAGCACTAAGTGCAGTAAGTAAATAGCATTAGTACTCATTCATTCAAATGTAAATGCAACATCCACACATAAGCAAATAAAATGTTTTGAAAAGATTTGAAATAGCGGATTAAGCCCTCTTACTGGATGTCCCCATAAGAGTCGCCACCTGTCGACATCATGATTTTTATTTTTCCCTTTCTGTTCTTGTTTTTTGGTGTTCTCATGTTATGTGAGATTTGTTTGAAAAAACAAGTTTGAAAAGGTTCGACGTGTATATGTCGACGATTGGACTGTAAGAGTCGCCAGTTGGTATTTTTAAATGGTTGCACCAACTCAACCGAGAAAAGGTTTGCACAATGACCTAATGATGTGACACTTCTTAACTGGTCTGTGAAACTGAGATTCATTAGGGTCCGAGTGCTTGATTAAGCGAAGGGAAGGTGTTAGGCATCCCCCGACTTCTGTGGTGACACAGTTACTACCACTTTTCAATTTAAATATTTATCTGAATGTGTGTGTGTAGGTCAATGTGCAATTATCTGGAAGTAGTGTTATGCCTCGTTTGCACCTATATACAAAGGGTTTGAATTTTGTATAAAAGTTTAATTTTAATGATATATAACAGTGATGTTTTGTAAAATAAGTTGTTTAAACCCTTATACTCATTAGTAATTGAGGCATTTGATACATACATTTTTATTAGGTGTTTGGCTTGATTGCTTTTATTTTCGAGATACGAAGCATCTTCGAGAAAATAATGTATATAGCAGTGCCGAACTCCTTGTGGGCATGAGAGCCATCTAAGGAAATTCAGACACTGTGAATAATTTACAAGCTGGTAGTAGCTGAATTGTCCATCACGGGAAACGAATCTAGATTCAGGAACTGAATCTGTAATCGCATGATTCCTAGGCTCACATGATGATTCAGTATGTACAAAAGCTGTAAATAGTTATATATATAAAAGTTGTAAATATATATATATATATTGAACAATCAACTGCCACGAAGTAAACTCCAGGCAGGACGTGAAATGTAAATATATATATATAGACACTCAAAATTTTCTGCATACCTGTTACTAATATTGCAAGAGGGCAGATTCGTCTTTCGAAGATAACCCTGGAAGACAGCTCACATCCATTCCGGATACCACCAGAAGTTTAGTCTTAACTCCGGAACACACACTGGGAGTATCAATTCCAACCTCGGAGATAACCCCGAGTTTTGTCCTTGGAGATAACCCCAAGGAATGTCGTTACAGTTCCGACGATAAGCTCGGAAATGCTTGTTTCAAATGCATGTAATCATCTTCAATCTCAGACCTCCTGCCGAGGCACTCATTCCAAAGACTCGGAGATAACACCGGGAAACAGGCATACTTAAAGATGACCCTACGAGGAACACGTGCAGTAGGAGTGGGGTCCGCAACTGGAACATCCTCCTCCTCGTCCTCGACATCCGGTACTTCAACCTGGACAGGACGTATTACAGCCTCCACCAAATGATGAGGATGTCTAACAGAACGGGGTCGAGGTACTTCAGAAGCCTTTCTCCGTACACCAGAAGTGGTCCCGCGGGAACTACTCAACTTATCCGGATCCATATATCTAGACAAAAAGTCTTCAAATCACCTCAGAAAGGGTGTGGTAAATTCTTGCCTGGAGCTTTTCAAAATACATTTTTATGACTACATGCATGCATGCATTATTTTAACATACGTCTATAGTAGAGTTAAAAATGCATGACTATCTAATGCCTACATTTTGGAACATTTTGCCATAGTCCCATTTGTAAATGGGACTATCCACATGCTCATAGGCATAACTAGGTGGCCATTCAGTAACACACCTACCCAGAGTTATATACATCCTACATGCATTAATACATCATAGTAAAAAATCCGTAAGTGTAGTCTAATTACCAGGATTATTTTGCTTTTCTACCTTTACTCATTTATCCTCAAATAGGATAAGAAATGACAGTAAAAGGTGCCAATTTAACTATTTCAAAAGTCAAAATTTTTTACATCATTATGTTCAGCATGGTTTAATACTAGCATTTACTATGTTGAATAATTTTTATAAAGTCATATCAGCATGCATATTCACTACCATGTGTCTATATGCATTTCATGTGATAAGTCATTTTCCAACGGATAGAAACTAGAAAAGAATACATGCATACATTATCAGGACAGTGTAGAAAACTTGTACAGTAGCATAATTTTCAAAAAGTCGCCCGAACTCAGTAGATCTGAAGAAGAGCTCTTGGATTTCCTTCGCGGCGCAACTTGAAAGTGACTTATGAAAGTAACCCATAGGCATTACATACCCACGGTTGGCCGCAGGTCCACCTGCGGCTACTATAGGTGTACCTGTACCTATGGCACCCCTACATGGGTCCCACTCCTCTGGCTTAGTTCAGTTCGAGTTGTAAAGGAGGTCTCACAAGCTAAAAAGGCCAAATCAGGAATAAAAACGCTACGTGATTGAGCGGAATAGCCTAAAATCTTGGTTTTCACAGGCCAAACTCTGGCTTCACATATCACTCATTGGTATTCGCCTGAATGCAAGGTATACTATACTAGGGACCTTAACTTTTGCAAATCATGCTCGACAATGCCTCACACAGTTCCAATGCCGCCAAATACGGGGTCGTAACCATAAAAGACATGTTCCCCGGCGAGGGTCACAATGCAGATTTCATTCATTGATAAAGTATCCCCGGTGGGGGTCAAAACACATATTATCACTCGTCCATGTATCCCCAGCGGGGGTTACAACGTATTCTTCATCTATGAACGAATCCCCGACGGGGGTTACAACGCAATTCAACCATTGATGTACGAGTCAATGAAAATCAATCAGCATTGACGTCATTTTAACCGATGGCAAGTTAACCCATCGAAGCATCGGAGGCCATTCGATGATCTCATCCATCAGTGCACTTATCCACAACCTTCCCAGGCGGGGGTTACAACGTAATTCAACCATTGATATACGTGTCAATGAATGTTAAGCAACCTTGACATGTTCCCAGGCGAGGGTCACAACGCAATGTAATCATTGATACACACATCAAAGAAGGTCAAGCAACCTTGACAGTTTGTCCAACAGGGATCTATCCGGTGATACACACATCAGCGAAGGTCTGGCAGCCCTGACAATACATATTGTTGGCAATAACTCCGACAGGATCGTGATATATGCTGGTGAAATAAACCTAGAGAAGACCATCCTCATCGGAGAGGACCGATGATGGAATATGTTATACACATCCTCAAACAGACAAAGCTTTATCCCCACATATCTTTTACACACGAGAGGCACATCTTCAGAGTAAAGTCTGTATCAAAGACACAAGACTTTGGTGATAACCCCAACGTCAACATCCTGGAAGACTTAGATTGCATGTCCAAGACATCACTGATTATCATCCCCGATAGGATTAACAGGGAAACGACAATCATCCCATCATGTTGGAAAATAATCTAATAACATACATCATACATTTACATCATGTTGCTTCACATATCATCATGTTTATCTTGTTTGCATTTCAAGTGCCTAGGATTCTTTATCCCATCCATGCCTTGCATTGCATGAATATGATAAAGAGGGGCATCTGTAGACACTCAAAATTTTCTGCATACCTATTACTAACACTGTAGGAGGGAAGATTCATCTTTTGAAGATACCCATGGAAGACAGCTCACATTCTTTCCGGATACCACCGAAAGTTCGGTCTCAACCCCGGAACACACACCGAGAGTATCAATTCCAACCTCGGAGATAACCCCAAGTTTCGTCCTTGGAGATAACCGCAAGGAATGTCGTTGTAGTTCCGACGATAACCCCAAAAATGCTTATTTCAAATGCATGTAATCAACTTCAATCTCAGACCTTCTGCTCAGGCACTCATTCCAAAGAACCAAAGATAACATCGGGAAGACATGCACACTTAAAGATGACCCTGCGGAATTCAAACATTTGCAGCAGTTGAATCTCAAAGATAACCCTGAGCAACGTCAGCTATCAGTCCAAACCAGAGATAACCCCAGTGAGGGGCAAAATCATCATCTTGCCACTTCAACCCTAGTGCGTCGTCTCAACATTTTATACATACATTTCTACACAGCAATGTCCCACAAGAGCCAATGAGTTCCAATCCCAAATGACTATTACGCGTGGCAGCACACCGGATAGAATTTTGAAGCTTGAAGACCATGGGCATGGTCCCCTCTTCCTGACTTCGTATAACCTCAAATCTCATGTCATTGCATAACTATCAATAAAAGAAGTCAGAAGGTCTTGTAAACCTCGTTCAAATGCTCGGATTGAAGTTCTGCAAGTTCGAGCGAACATCATTGCACGAGTGCACATACTTCAAGATGGTGGGACCCGCAGAGTTTGGGGTAACCCGGGTAGCCGCAGGTGCATCTGCGGCTGCCACAGGTGCACCTGCGGCCACCAGCTCTATAAATATAGAGCTTAGGGTGGCCATTTATAAGAGAAAAAGAGACGAGGATATAAATTTGCTCTATACACACCCCATATTGAGTGCTTTCTCATTCTAAACACCTGTTAGCTCACATATAGCTATATTTTACTGAAGGGAGCTGAGTGTTTATCCAACTAGAGTCATAGAAGCTTGCTTTGGCAGCCCACTATAAGCCATCTCACACTCCATAAAGCCTTTGTCTTCATCTTTGCACACACTATTTTTCAAATTGAGAGTTGTGTTGTGTGTGTACGCCCGAACTTTGGTCCATAGTTTTCATTTATGTCTGTATATATATACTTATATATGTATATATTTATATATATAGACTAACATTATCGAGTTATGCCTTGATTGAGCCTAGACTTATTTCTGGAGCGTTAACTTGCATTTATTTATATATATATATATATATATATATATATATATATATATATATATATATATATATATATATATATATATATATAAGCAAGTAAACGCTCCGGATGTAAAATCCAGGCTCATCGGACATAATCCGACAACAGTTCACATATATAAGTGTATATATATATATATATATATATATATATATATATATATCTGTGTGTGTTTGTGTGTGAACTATTGTAGAACTCTGTTCGATGAACCTGAATTTTATATCCGGTGCGTTTACTGCTTTTATATGTATATATAGCGACAAATCGCTGAAATGATAAACCTAGCCGAGATTGAGAAACATCTTGTGCGTGTTATCAGCCTGGAGTTTACATCGTGGCCTGTTACTACTTTATTTACATTTCGTCCCGCCTGGAGTTTACTTCGTGGTGGTTGATCATTTTTACTACTTTCTTTACATTCAGTCCCACCTGGAGTTTACTTCGTGGCGGTTGATCATATTTATTTCTTTATTTACATTTCTGATCCCCCATGAAGGTGCTTCGTGGTAGTTGATCATGTGTGTGTGTGTATATATATATATATATATATATATATATATATATATATATATATATATATATTTACCTCTTTTATATATATTCTATGGGGGATCAAAAATGTAAATATATAAAAGAGGTAAATATATATATATATATATATATATATATATATATATATATATATATATAGCTTTTATATATATAACTGCTTACTGTTTTTCATATAAAATGCGGAATCATGCGAGTCTAGGAATCATGTGATCACAGATTCAGTCTACTGAATCTAGATTCGGTTCGCGTGATGGACATTTTCAGCTAAACAGCTTGTACATAATTCACGGTGTTTAAATTTTCTTAGATGGCTTTCATGCCCATGAGGAGTTTGGCACTGCTATATATTATTTTCTTGAAGATGTTTCGCATCTTGAAAATAAAAGCAATCAAGATGAATATTTAATAATAAAATAGAAGTATCAAAGGCCTCAATTACTATTGAGCACAGGTTTTGAAAAAACCTCTTTTACAAAACCTCATTGCTATATCTTGTTTAAAATTAAATTTTTGTATAAATTCAAATCCTGTGTATATATGTGCGAACGAGGCATAACACTACTTCCAAATAACATCAAATTGACCCCCCCACACACACATTCATATAACAGTTTCTTGAAAAGTGGTGGTCACCATGGCAACACGAATGTCGGGGGGTGCCTAACACCTTCCCTCTACTTAATCAAGCCCCCGAATGCAAATGAATCTCGGTTTCACAAACCCGTTTAGCAGTGTCACATCACTGGGTCAATGTGCAAACCTTTTCTCGGTTGTGTTGGTGCAACCAGTTAAAAACACCAACTGGCGACTCTTACAGTCAAATAGTCGACATGATACATGTCGGACCTTTTTCACTTATTTTTTCAAACAAATCTCACATAACATGAGAACACCAAAGAACAAGAACAAAAAAGGGACAAATAAAAATCCTGACGTCGACAATATATATATATATATATATATATATATATATATATATATATATATATATATAAGCAATAATAGCCACAGACCGATGGTCCGGGCATACGCACACAACACAACTCTCAACGTGAATAACTGTGTGTGAATGAGGTGTCTTATAGTGGGCAGCCAAAAAGACTTCATATAGCTTTAAATGAATGAACACTCGGTTTGTACCGGTAAAATATAGCAAAACACAAGCTCACAGGTGTTTGGAAAGAGAAATCATTCAGTTTAAAGTGTGTACAAAACAAAATGGACAGGGCTCCCTCTCCTTTTTTCGCTCAAAAATGGCCACCCCAAGCCATCTATTTGTAAAGGGGGAGCCACTGGTGTACCTGTAGTAGCCTCAAGTCCACATGCGGCTACTCGAAGTTCCCCGGGCTCCATGGGCACTACCATCTCGAAGTACGTGCACAGTGTGAAACGCATTGTCCACTTGAACCATCATAATGTTCAATTCGGGCATCCATTTGAGGCGTATAATACCTTTTTGGAATGCTGTTGTCGAGAGCTACACAATTACATGGGATAAGAGGTTATACAAAGCCGGGAAGATGGGTCCATGACCAGATCTTTAGGTCTTCAAATTCAATCTGGTGTGTTGTCTTGTGTAGTAGTCACTCGTGATTGGAGCTATGGCTCTTGTAGGACACTTCTGTGTAAAATGTGGGTTGAACTATTGTTGAGACGACGTGAATGTGGGATCGAGGTGACAAAATGATGATTTTACTCCTCACCAGGGTTATCTCTGGCTCTGGGCTAATTTAGCAGTCATTGCTCAGTGTTATCTCTGAGTTTGGGCTACTGTGAGTATTGAAGGTCCTTAGGGTTATCTCTGAGATGTGCCCTGACCTCCAAGGGTTATCTCCGGGGTTGGGACTGAGTGCCTCGGGGTTATCTCGGAGGTTGAAGACGACTTCTGGGCACTAAAACGACCTTTTCTAGGGCTATCTCCAAAATTGCAACTACATTCTTCGGGATTATCTTTAAGGTTGGAACTGAAACTCCCAGGGTTGTCTCCGTGAATAAAATTGAGTATCTTGGGGTTGTCTCTGAGATGGAAAACTGTGTATCCCAGGGTTATCTTTGGGATTGAGCTGATTTGACCTCCAGGGTTATCTCTGGAAGACGATTATGCCCTCTTACAAGGTCAACAATAGGAATACAGAAATTTTGAGTGTTTACAGTTATGAAAGTAGTAAAGAAGATATTTATATAAAAGCGGTATATATATAAGCAATAAATGTACCAAATGTTATATCTAGGCTCAATCTAAACAGAGTTCGGTAATAATATATATAAGTCCTTATATATATAAGCAATAAACGCGGATAATATATCCAGGCTCAATCGAAACAGAGTTCGATAATAATATATATAAGTATATATATATATATATATATATATATATATATATATATATATATATATATAAGCAATACAAAGTCATGGATCAATGATTCGGGCATACCCACAAAACGCGTCTCTCAACGTTAGTAGATATAAGTATATAGAAGTAATAAAAAGCTTAAAAACCTGAAAAATCTTATAGTGGGTTGCCAATAAGATTTTAGATAGCTTTTGATGACTGAAAACTTTGTTTCTACAGGTTAAAATTTAGTATGTAGAAAAACAAGAGCATACAAGTGTTTAGAAAGAAGAATCACTCAGTTTAGAGCATTCTAGCAGTGTTTACATCCTGAATGGACCGAGTTTTCTCTCCTTTTTTCAAATAACCTACCAAATGCTCACATTTAAAGACCCGATGGCTGCGGGTCTACCTGTGGCTGCTTGTGGTGTCCCGGGCTATACGGGTCCCGTCATCTTGAAGTATGTGCACTTTGGCTATGCGCTGTCAGCTCAAACTTTCATAACTTTCAATCCAGACATCCGATAAAGGCATGATGTACCTTTTCAGAATGTTGTTGTCGAGAGCTACACACTGACATAGGATTAGAGATTTTATGAAGCCGGGAAGATGGGTCCATGACCAGATCTTCAAGTCTTCAAATTCTATCTGGTGTGTTGTCTTGTGTAATTGTCACTCGGGATTCGAGCTATGGTTCTTGTGGGACACTTTGTATGCAGTGTCGATTGAAATAATGTTGAGATGAAGTGAATGTAGTACCGACGTAGAAAAATAATGATTTTTCCCCTCATCGAGGTTATCTCTGGCTTTATGCAGATGTAGTAGTCGTTGCTCAGGGTTATCTTTGAGATTGGGCTGCTGTGAATGTTGAATGTACTCAAGGTTATCTCTGAGGTGGCTTGACCTCCCGGGGTTATCTCCGGGGTTAGAACTGAGTGTCTCGGGGTTGTCTCCGAGGTTAAAACTGACTTTTCCGGAGTTATCTCCACAATTGGAATTGCTTCCCTAGGGGTTATCTTCGAGATTGGAAATGAATCTCCCGGGGTTGTCTCTTGTGTTTAAATTGAGTATCTCGGGGTTGTCTCTTAGATTGGAACATAGTATCCCGTGGTTATCTCCGAGATTGAAACTCAGTTAACTTTCAGGCTTATCTCTGGAAGACGATTCTGCCCTCCTGCAGGGTTAGTAACAGGAATGCAAAATTTTGAGTGTCTACACTAACCCCTCATCCACACATGCTTGACACAAACTCTAAGAAATAGTCATAATCACTTGGCGCTTATCATTAGCCACAATCAAAAATTTATTATCTATAAAACCCATGCCCAACATATCAACAATTAAAGAAAGGGTGACAGGGTTAAACAAAAACTATAGCATGATAAGATCAAAGATCTAGTAAACCCTTGTAATAATACCAGCTGAAAAAAGGGTAAAGCTATAACATGGCATCAAGTATACCAATCTGTGCAAATCCCAAAAGATGGCTATAAATAAAATATGCTAAATAATGCCAAAGAATAATAAAAATCTATTCATGAATTCAACATATTAAAACAAAAAAACATGACTGCACTACAATACTGATAAAACACCCCCAAACATAAGATAAGCAATGCTCTCATTGCTAAGCATATATAAAGTAATACAATAGGGCTTTCCTGAGGTCTGGTCACTCGGCATCATCATCATCCTCTTCAGCTACTGCGGTTAGCGATGGTGGAGGATATGAAGGGCATACTGGAGGCACTGGAAACTGGAACGACATCAAGTCTACTTCATCGCCACCCGAAGTAATATAGATGCTTTCCACTATATTGGTAAGCTCCACATTATATTGCATGAAGAGATCCTTTCATTGAGCCACTGCATCCATCCTCCTTCCCTGCTAGTCCACCTTTTGGTGTAGGAGGTTCATGGAGGCTAATATCGTGTCTAATTAATCAAAAGATAAAGTGCCTAGCTCTATAGGCTGAGCAGAAGTACCAGCCTTTGATGAAAGAGGCAGGGGCTGAGTAGTAGGTAGGAAGCCCTCACCTCGGGGATGAGACTTTTCACCCTCCCAGACACGATATTGGGTAATAGTTGTGTGATCTATAATAGCCATAGGAGGTAGGAGTATCTCGTCCGTGGCAACATACACTACTACAAAACAGTAAATAGACAACGTAGAAAAAATGTTGTGGTTACAGTCCGAAAAATGCCGTGGTTAAGGGTATCATCTATTTGACACCCTTAAGCAACGTTTTTAGAACATTGTAGTTAAGCACATTACACAACGTTTTTTAAGAAAAAAACGTTTAGATTTGTTTTTCATAAATTAACAGATGCTTAAAAATGTTATAGAAGGTATGATTCCACAATATTTTCTGAATAAAATTGTTGTAGTTTAATATATCAGACAACGTTTAGGCATATTTACACAACATTTTTAAAATGTTGTAGATTAAAAAAAAGAAAAAAAAGGTTGTGGTTCACCTAACACAACGTTTTTAAAATGTTGTAGATTAAAAAAAGAAGAAAAAAAAGTTGTGGTTCACCTACATTACCAATGCACCTGTTGTAACATTCCAGAATTTTATAAATTGTTATATTAAATATTTATTGAATTATATAAGTATTTAATGAATGTGTTTATTGTTAAATAAATATATAATTGTTTAAATTTGATTCAATTTGGTTAACTATTTGTTAAATAAATAATTAAGGAAATTAATTATTTTTGCTAATTTAATTTAATTATTAAGTTAGAAAGTTTTGATTAAATATATTATTATATTTTTAATTTGAATTGTAAGTTAAAAGGATGTGTTAGTAGATTAAATAAAGTTATGATTAAAAAGAAAATTATAATTTTGTGGTATTGATTTATGTGTTAAAGTGATTTAATAAATTGTTTTTAGAATTAATTTAATTTAATTAAAGTGTGACAAATAACCTTATTATAAAGGAGTTACTAAAATAAATTAAGGGAGTTTAACTCAGTTTTGCCAAACAAGGCCTAATGCCTGTTAAGTCTTTAATCTATTTGAATTTTACCAAACAAGACATAGGGATTAATTGATTATTTTTTTTAGTGGTTAGCCAAACAAGCCTTATGGCTTTTGGTTTTCAAAACATAGATAACTGATATTAGTTATATTTTTTATATTTATATTATATAATTAATATATATTATATCGTATATACGTTAGATATCTAGTACGTAGTTAGAGTTAGGGAGAAAAATAAAAACTCAGAGGAAGAAGAAGAAGAGAAGAAGAAAAGTGAGAGAATCCTAGAGAATTGGGAGTGAAGAGGAGAAAATCCTGAGAATCAAAGAGATAGTATCATCATCTTCTTCAAGGTATCATCCTACTCTTTTAGTTTTAAAGGTTTAGTTTTTCTCTTCCCCAATTCTATGTAAAATCCTTGTGTAAGGATAAATTATTTGTTATGTATGTGATTTTAAATGATAATCTAGTGTTGTTAAACTATTTTCTTAAGCTATAATTGAGAATAGTCCATGAATTTATATTATGTATATGGTTGTGAAGAAAAACTATTTTTATAGAGAGTTTTTGTGTATATATATATTGTTTGGTTTAAGGTAGAAATTAAGGGTTTATTTGTTGTTTAGTTGATAAATTAATTATTGAATGTGGTAGAGTATGTATAACTTTGATAAAGTGCTTTGAATTAACTGTTTTGGTTGAAAAACAAAATCACAGTGTTTATTTTCATCAAAAATATCAAAAAGTGAGTTTTTAGCAAAAACAGTGAAATTGGATGTATTAAATTTGTTGCTTATGTTGTTGTATGGGTAGAAACATGTTAGGAGTTCCTGAATTATGATTACATGAAGTCTTTGTATGAATTACATGCTAATTAGACTTTTAGAAACGAGCTTGTAGGCCAAAATTGGTTTTTTCTTATACTGTTACCGAAGCTGTCAGTCAAAACTGCAGTTTCGCGCTGCAACGCGGCTTGGCAGTATTAGTTTTGCGCCGCATCGCCGGCCCCATGCCGCAGCGCGGCGCCGCACCACAGTATAAACTGTGGCGCCGCAGCGCGAGTTAGCAGAATGGTCTGACAGTATACTTTTGTACTCAAAATTATAAAGGAATTATTATGTGTTAATAGTAGGACTGTTAAATTATGATTTCAGTATTTTTATATCATGAATAAGCATGTTACTAGCGATTAACTTGTGCTATAACTTGATTATGTGATTAAATAATCAAACCTACATGATGAATGTATTAGTTATGTGATAATGACTAACTATGTCATGATGACATATGTATATAGGATATTGTGATTCGAATTGTTCGGTTTAATCTACGAACAAGGCAAGTTTCTAATCCTTTATCTTGTTGAACTAATTATTGTTTCCAATTCGATTACCTTATAATGATGCAAGCTGTCTAAACTTTGGTTTGATGTTGAACAAGTTATTCTTGTATTTAACTTGTTGTTTAGCATGCACAACTATATATACTAATGTCGAACATTTAAATCATTCAAATTGATATGCATGCTTAGTATTCAATTCTAATTAACATTGGCTTAGTATTGTTCAAGCAAGGTGTGATTATAGTTGTTCAAATTGCATGTTATTAGATTGTTCCTAAAGCATGACTTTATTTTACTATGATTGATTCAGTCATGATTATTCTATAGTATAATGTTATTGGTTTTATTCAACTAATCCTTAGTTGATGTTCGTTGAATTCCAAATTACCTTGAAAGCTTATTCAAACCTAACTTCCTTTGGTGCGGACTTGTACTCTAAATACTGAGATGAACAACCCTATTGTTATGATTAGGGGTTAACTTACGCATAGCGTTAAAATTTTTGTGCACAATACATTGTACGAAGGGCTGATACCCCTAAGTACGAGGTCCTTATAGTCTTATGACGGTTAAAGTTGGAGTTGAAAGATTACTTGCAACTGTGGACGTAGTTCATGGTCTTACGACCCTCAGTGATGTATATTTTCCATATTTTGGGATTTCAGTTTCTGATTATTGTTGATAGAGTACTATTTACTATTGATGAGCCTATTTTGGTAGTTATTATTGCTATACTCCTATTGATTCCATATTATTTCCAGTGAGCAATTATTTTGCTCACTCTTGCATATTTATAAACTCATTGTAGCTAAAGAAGAGAAGGTAGGTGAACCTTCGACTAGCAAAGGAAAGGAAAAAATGTACAAGTGATGAAGACTTGCAATTTTTACTTTGATTAAGATGTTAGACTTTTATTATGATGATCTTAGACTTTGTTTTTAAAGAAGTTATGTAATATTTTCCGCATTTGAATGATGATTGAAGGTTAGATAACCTGGGAGATTTTTTTATGTAACCCTTTAATGGGGAAGGTTTTTTATTATTATTTATTCAGTTTTATTATGATTGGGTAGTTAGATATGAATGTTTGATCAAATGAACACCAGATCCTGTGGGAATGAAGTACTTGGGTTTGGGGGTGTCACAAGTTGGTATCAAAGCCTTAGGTTATGAACCTTAGGTGGGAGGGGGGGGAAGCCTTAGGAAGTAACCTTCGAAAAGATAGTGATGAACTCTTATTAAGTTTCTAGGAGAAAGTAGTAAAACACTTATGTGCTTACATGATTACAACTTATGTGTTCGTGAGTGTCGAGTAATGATGATTAATAATTAAAACTTAAAAATCTTGTTGTCAGGATGACTTATGTTGGAGAACCCAGTCAGGCTTCAGTTGCCTAAAGAGGAGGAATCACGAGATATTCAAGTAGTTTGGGAACAACTACTTCCATGAGAGTCAGCTCCATCGCTCACAGTGGTTGAAGATGAGGATGATGCTGTAGAAACAGATGAGGAAGATCCCGTGGAGCTGCCACGGACGGATGAAGAGGACAAGGAGGAAAGGATTCCACTTAATTTGATAGCTGGTCGTATATACGATGAGGTGCATGACCGCAATGTGGAACTTCAAGATACAGTCAAGGAGTTACAAGAGATATTAGCTGAACAACAGACCTCGATGGCATAAAAGGACGATGAGATCCAGGATCGAGAAGAACAACTGAACAATGTTGAAGAGAAGCTGGTTCACACTGAAGAAGAGAACGACCAAATGAGAGCAGAGGTTGCAGAGTTAAAGAGCAAGTTGAGAGAAGAATCTGCAAAAAGGGCAAGAGCCGAAGACGCGTACAGTGAAGCTTATCAACAAGCTGAAATAGCAAATGGAGACGCACAAGCAAAGAGAAGGCAGATGGAAGAAATGGATAACGTGTTCAACACCGCGATCAATCGAGCTCAAGACCAGGTCATGGGTTATCCAATTCAATTCGAGACGCTACCCTCGTTCATACTAGATCGTCGAACCATGTTCTGAGTTATGGAAGAAGAGCGTCGTAAGGCTTTGCAGTATCTTAGTAGGACATTGTAGGGAGTGTACTTGATTTATAAATTATGAAGTGAAAATAATATGTAAGTCCCCAGTGTCATGTAACCTGTGGGATATGATGATGATGTCCTGAACCTCTAGTAGTTCAGGAAAATAATGTAAATAGCAGTGATTCTATTGTTATGATGTTTTCAAAGAAATTATGAATGAATAAAAGTTATTTATCTTATTATTCCAACGTGTTATGTGTTATGTGATTATTACTTCTTTGGGGGCAAGTTAAGTAGAAGTTACTTAAAATAGATGAGTAATAATCTAATGAATGTATTTTTAACAGAAAATGCCTCCAAGACGTTAACCACCTCGTCAGAGAACCACCGAATGAACCAACAACGATAATGCTGAAGCTAACTCTGTTCAGTAGCTGGTGACGTTACTGACAGGTGCACTGCAAAATCAACCGCAGAATAAACCTCAGAACCAAGGTGCTACGTTTAAGGACTTCAAGGCGGTTGGACCACCAGAATTCCATGTATCCGTAAATCCAGTTGAAGCACAGACCTAGATCATGGAAATTGAGAAGGTTTTTGATGTTGCTAGGGTAGAGGACAACCAGAAGACTGCTTTTGCAACATTCATGTTGAAAGCAGAGGCTAGTTATTGGTGGCAGGCCAATAAAACTTGGGAGGGACCAGGAATTATGAATTGGGAAAGGTTTAAGGAGATTTTCTTTGAGACCTATTTCCCAGAGAGTTCAAAAAGCCAGTTAGAAGTACAGTTTTTAGAACTGAAGCAGGGAACAATGACGGTGTCAGAATATGCCACGAAATTCAACGAGTTGGCGAGGTTTGCACCATACTAAGTCAGCACAGATGAACGCAAGGCGAAGAGGTTTTAGCATGGACTAAACCCCTGGTTGTTTAGTAGGGTTTCCTTGGTACAGTTAAAAATGTTTATAGCCGTGATGGAAAAGGCAATTCTCGCCGAAGGTGGAGGCGAGGCTGTAACCAAGTTCAATCAGGAACAGAAAAAGAAGAAGAATGAAGTGGAGGTTAAGAATGGAAGTGGTGGTAGTGGAAATAATAATCTGAAAAAGAAAGTGGTATGGAAATGTGAGTGCTGGGAATTAACAAGGTAGTCAACAAAGTAAGAAGTTTGAAGCATATGCTACATGCGGGAAGTTTCACAAGGGTGTATGCTTAATGGGGAAACGAGTATGCTTTAAATGTGGCCAGGAGGGTCACATCGCCCCAAATTGCAATCAACATAAAAAGAATTTTTGCTACACTTGCGGGTCCAAGGATCACTTTGCTCGTGAGTGCCCCAAGAAGAAAGCTGGAGAAACAACGGGAAGCAAGGGAGGAAACAGTGGAGGTACTTGGGCCATTACTGGACAGACGACATCAACCAAACCCACAGCCAGAACCTTCAACATGACTGTCCAAGATGTTGTGCAATCAAAAGATGTGGTGTCAGGTATTATCCCGATCAATGATATTGATGCTTATGTATTATTTGATTCGGGTGCTACTTGCTCATTTATATCTGATGAATTTCCTATGAGATTAGGATTGCCTAGTGAAGAATTGAATTTTCCTTTAAACATAGAAATTGCGAATAAGGAAGTAGTTCCTGTTAGGTTTATATACAAGAACTGTAGGGTGAATATTAAGGGAAATATTTTGATGGTAGATTTGATTCCGATCAGGCTAGGAGAGTTTGATGTTATTTTGGGAATGGATTGGTTGTTCAATTATGGAGCGATAATTGACTGCCAAAAGAAATGTGTAAACCTTATAACTCCGTCAAAGGTAGTATTCAATGGTAGCAAATCGCCTTAACAAATGAGATGTCTGACGATTATGCAGGCCAAAAAGTTATTGAGTCAAGGCTGCATGGGTTATTTAGCCTACATAGTCGATACTCATAAGAAGGGTGTGAAACTGGAAGAAATACCAGTGGTTAGGGAATTTGTGGATGTGTTTTCGGAGGATTTTCCAGGACTTCCGCCTGATAGAGAAATCGAGTTCGTGATAGACTTAACATCAGGAACCGCTCCGATATCGAAGGCTCTATACAGAATGGCTCTGGTGGAGATGAAAGAACTGGTGGTAAAACTACAGGAGCTGTTGGACAAAAAATACATTCAGCCGAGTGTGTCAGCATGGGGAGCACTGGTGTTATTCGTAAAGAAGAAGGATGAGTCAAATTGTCTTTGCATTGATTATAGGGAGTTAAACAAGGTCACTATTAAGAATAAATATCCATTGCCGAGAATAGATAATTTGTTTGACTAGTTGAAGGGTGCTAGATATTTCTCAAAAATAGATTTGAGAAGTGGGCATCATCAATTGAAAGTAAGGAAGGAGGATGTATCAAAGACGGCATTCCAAACTCGGTATGGACATTACGATTTTTTGGTGATGTCTTTTGGTTTGACAAACGCCCCTGCAACGTTCATGGATTTGATGAACAGGGTGTTTAAACCATTTTTGCACAAGTTTGTGGTGGTGTTCATCGATGATATTTTGGTGTACTCTAAAACTCAAGAGGAACATGTGGAACACTTACGTCTAACGCTGGAGACGCTAAGAAAAGAAAAGTTGTATGCGAAATTCTCTAAATGTGAATTTTGGCTGGAACATGTACAATTTCTTGGGCACGTAATTGACAAGGATGGAATTTCAGTGGATCCATCAAAGGTTGAAGCTGTGATGAATTGGTAACAACCAAGAACTCCATCAGAGGTAAGAAGTTTCTTGGGATTAGAAGGGTATTACAGATGGTTTATCCAGGATTTTTCCAAGATTGCCACTCCGTTGACAAATTTAACAAGGAAATCTGTAATATTTGTTTGGATGGAGAAGTGTGAAGAAAGCTTCCAAGAATTGAAAAAGAAGTTAAGTATGGCACCTGAGTTGTCATTACCGGATAATACAAGAAATTTGTTGTGTATAGTGACGCTTCATAAAAGAGATTAGGATGTGTCCTTATGCAGAACAACAAAGTCATCGCGTATGCATCAATGCAATTGAAGGACTACGAAAAAGGGTATCTGAGTCATGATTTAGAGTTGGCGGCAGTTGTGTTTGCTTTAAAAATATGGAGACACTATCTCTATGGAGAAAAATATGAGATCTACACAAACCATAAGAGTCTGAAATACATTTTCACTTAGAAGGACCTTAACATGCGTCAAAGGAGATGGATGGAATTAATAAAAGATTACGATCGTGAGATCTTTTATCATCCAGGCAAAGCAATCGTGGTTGCAGATGCCTTGAGTAGGAAAGGCGGGGAAAAGTTGATGTTGTTAACTGATAAGGAGGAGCTTATTACAGTAATGTCAAGGTTAGAGTTGGAAATCAAATTTCCAAAAGACTTTGATGAGAAATTGTACCAGATGGAAGCCAGTCAAACTTTGGTGGACAAAGTGAAGAACGCTCAACTGCAGGATGAGGAATGCAGAAAAAAAAAGAGAAAGTGTGGTCGAGGGAAAAGAAGTGAAATACAAGGTTGATACTGATGGAATGCTGAGATTCGGGGGACGAATCTGGGTCCCAGCAGTACCAGACATTAAAGAGGACATCTTGACAGAAGCTCATAGCTCGAGATATTCGATTCATCTAGGAAGTATGAAGATGTATCAAGATTTGATATGACATTTTTGGTGGCCAAATATGAAAAGAGACGTTGCAGAATGCGTTGCAAAGTGCTTAACATGTCAGAGAATCAAGGCCGAACATCAAAGACCAAGTGGGTTACTTCAACCATTGGAGATACCGGAATGGAAATGGGAACATATCACAATGGATTTTGTGGTAGGTCTCCCAACGACTCAAAAAGGATACGATGCGATTTGGGTGATAGTGGATAGATTGACAAAATCTGCACACTTTTTGCCAATAAATATTAGATTCAATCTTGATCAGCTGGAAAAACTATATGTTAAAGAGATCGTTGCAAGACATGGAGTTCCAGTTTTAATTATGTCAGACAGAGATCCGAGGTTCACATCAAACTTCTGGAAGAGACTACAAGAATGTATGGGAACACAGTTGCGAATGAGTACGACATACCATCCGCAAACAGATGGCCAAAGCGAACGAATGATTCAGACATTGGAAAATATGTTTAGATCATGCGTTATGGATTTCAAAGGAAGTTGGAATGAAAAATTATCATTGGTGGAATTTACCTACAATAACAGTTACCACGTAAGTATCGGCATGCCGCCTTACGAAGCATTATACGGCAGGAGGTGCAGAACTCCACTGTGTTGGGATGAAGTCGGAGAACGTCAACTGTTAGGACCTGAACTGTTACAACAAACTGCTGAGGTTATCAAACTCATAAGAACAAGATTGGTAGCTGCTCAAGACAGACAAAAGAAATATGCTGATCAACACAGACAAGATCGTGCATTTGACATAAGGAATTACGTATTCCTAAAAGTTTCTCCTTGGAAGGGGAAAATTCGATTTGGTAAAAACAGGAAACTAAGTCCGAGGTTTATTGGACCCTTTGAAGTGCTGAGGAAAGTTGGAGAGGAAGCTCTACCTCCAGAATTGCAAAACATTCATAATTTTTTTCACGTGTCGGTGTTACGACCGTATAAATTTGATTACAAGCATGTAATTGAGTACGAACCATTACAGTTTGAGAAAGACTTGTCCTATGAAGAGGTTCCTATCCAGATAGTCGATAGGAAAGAACAAGTGCTCAGGAATAAGGTGATACCTTCTGTAAAGGTAATATGGAAGAACCACAATGTCTAAGAGGCAACGTGGGAACTCGAAACTGAAATAATGAAGAATTATCCCGACTTATTTTTTTAATCTATGTCTTCGATTCTAGGGACATAATCTTTGTAAGTAGGGGAAAATGTGACGAATGAATTATTTGAATTGTGATTCTGGGAACAAAATCCTTGTAAGGAGGGAATGATGTAACATTCCAAAATTTTATAAATTGTTATATTAAATATTTATTGAATTATATAAGTATTTAATGGATGTGTTTATTAGTTAAATAAATAAATAGTTCAAATTTGATTCAATTTGGTTAACTATTTGTTAAATAAATAATCAAGGAAATTAATTATTTTTACAAATTTAATTTAATTATTAAGTTAGAAAGTTTTGATTAAATAAATTATTATATTTTAATTTGAATTGTAAGTTAAAAGGATGTGTTAGTAGATTAAATAAAGTTATGATTATAAAGAAAATTATAATTTTGTGGTATTGATTTATGTGTTAGTGATTTAATAAATTATTTAGAATTAATTTAATTTAATTAAAGTGTGACAAATAACCTTGTTATAAAGGAGTTAATAAATTAAATTAAGGGAGTTTAACTCAGTTTTGCCAAACAAGGCCTAATGCTTATTAAGTCTTTAATCTATTTGAGTTTTACCAAACAAGACATAGGGATTAATTGATTATTTTTTTAGTGGTTAGCCAAACAAGCCTTATGGCTTTTGGTTTTCAAAACTTTGATAACTGATATCAGTTATATGTTTTTTATTTATATTATATAATTAATATATATTATATCTTATATACATTAGATATATAGTACGTAGTTAAAGTTAGGGAGAAAAATAAAAACTCAAAGGAAGAAGAAGAAGAGAAAAAGAAAAGTGAGAGAATCCTAGAGAAATGGGAGTGAAGAGGAGAAAAGCTTGACAATCAAAGAGATAGTATCATCATCTTCTTCAAGGTATCATCCTACTCTTTTAGTTTTAAAGGTTTAGTTTTTCTCTTCCCTAATTCTTTGTAAAATCCTTGTGTAAGGATAAATTATTTGTTATGTATGTGATTTTATCTGATAATCTAGTGTTGTTAAACTATTTTCTTAAGCTGTAATTGAGAATAGTCCATGAATTTATATTATGTATATGGTTGTGAAGAAAAACTATTTTTACAGAGAGTTTTTGTGTATATATATTGTTTGGTTTAAGGTAGAAATTAAGGGTTTATTTGTTGTTTAGTTGATAAATTAATTATTGAATGTTGTAGAGTATGTATAACTTTGATAAAGTGCTTTGAATTAACTGTTTTGGTTGAAAAACAAAATCACAGTGTTTATTTTCATCAAAAATATCAAAAAGTGAGTTTTTAGCAAAAACAGGGAAATTGGATGTGTTAAATTTGTTGCTTATGTTGTTGTATGGGTAGAAACATGTTAGGAGTTCCTGAATTATGATTACATGAAGTCTTTGTATAAATTACATGCTAATTAGACTTTTAGAAACGAGCTTGTAGGCCAAAATTGGTTTTTTCTTATACTGTTGCCGAAGCTGTCAATCAAAACTGCAGTTTCGCGCCGCAACGCGGCTTGGCAGTATTAGTTTTGCACCGCAGCGCCGGCCCCATGCCTCAGCGTGGCCTGGTAGTATTATTGTCGCGCCGCAGCGCCATCACCGCGCCGCAGCGCCGCACCACAGTATAAACTGTGACGCCGCAGCGCGAGTTAGCAGAATGGTCTGACAGTATACTTTTTGTACTCAAAATTATAAAGGAATTATTATGTGTTAATAGTAGGACTGTTAAATTATGATTTCAGTATTTTTATATCATGAATAAGCATGTTACTAGCGATTAACTTGTGTTATAACTTGATTATGTGATTAAATAATCAAACCTACATGATGAATGTATTAGTTATGTGATAATGACTAACTATGTCATGATGACATATGTATATAGGATATTGTGATTCGAATTGTTCGGTTTAATCTACGAACAATGCAAGTTTCTAATCCTTTATCTTGTTGAACTAATTATTGTTTCCAATTCGATTACCTTATAATGATGCAAGCTGTCTAAACTTTGGTTTGATGTTGAACAAGTTATTCTTGTATTTAACTTGTTGTTTAGCATGCACAACTATATATACTAATGTCGAACATTTTTATCATTCAAATTGATATGCATGCTTAGTATTCAATTCTAATTAACATTGGCTTAGTATTGTTCAAGCAAGGTGTGTTATAGTTGTTCAAATTGTATGTTATTAGATTGTTCCTAAAGCATGACTTTATTTTACTATGATTGATTTAGTCACGATTATTCTATAGTATAATGTTATTGGTTTTATTAAACTAATCCTTAGTTGATGTTCGTTGAATTCCAAATTACCTTGAAAGCTTATCCAAACCAAACTTCCTTTGGTGCGGACTTGTACTCTAAATACTGAGATGAACAACTCTATTGTTATGATTAGGGGTTAACTTACGTATAGCGTTAAAATGTTTGTGCACAATACATTGTACGAAGGGCTGATACCCCTAAGTACGAGGTCCTTATAGTCTTATGACTGTTAAAGTTGGAGTTGAAAGATTACTTGTAACTGTGGACGTAGTTCATGGTCTTACGACCCTCAGTGATGTATATTTTTTATATTTTGGGATTTCAGTTTCTGATTATTGTTGATAGAGTACTATTCACGGTTGATGAGCCTATTTTGGCAGTTATTATTGCTATACTCCTGTTGATTCCATATTATATCTAGTGAGCAATTGTTTTGCTCACTCTTTCATATTTATAAACTCATTGCAGCTAAAGAAGAGAAGGTAGGTGAACCTTCGACTAGCAAAAGAAAGGGAAAAATGTACAAGTGATGAAGACTTGTAATTTTTACTTTGATTAAGATGTTATGATGATCTTAGACTTTGTTTTTAAAGAAGTTATGTAATATTTTTTGAATTTAAATTATGATTGAAGGTTAGATAACCTGGGAGATTTTTTTTATGTAACCCTTTAACGGGGAAGGTTTTTTTTTTTATTCAGTTTTATTATGATTGTGTAGTTAGATATGAATGTTTGATCAAGTGAACACCAGATCCTGTGGGAATGAAGTACCTGGGTTTGGGGGTGTCACACCTGCAATATGCTAATGCCTGAAAGATTAACATATTGTAGCCTGAAAGATTAAAAGAGTTGTAAATTCTATCGTTTGTCAAAGATTCCAAGTAATCATTTATTCTCAAAGTAGTTGCATCCTTACATCTCTCATCTCTCTACATATTATAAAAAGAAGAGAATATGTATAACTGCTTATGGGGAGGTACAGGATGGATGAAAAGCCATTATACAACTGGAAGCATTCTTCTAGGTGCTGAAACTGAATTGTCATTGATTCATACCTGGACTCCAATCCTTTGTGCAACCTGCATCACAAAATGTAATGATTTTATTACTTGGTATTGTTATATTTTAAATTTGTGAGGCTTTAAACCATAACACACCCAGTGAAAAATCATATGCATGGAAATCAAGCTAGATAAAGTTGGCCAATACAAGGTTGAAAGACATTACGTTGACATATCCGGCATGTTCCTTCTTTCTAAGAATTGCAAAAACAATGTATACTTTTATAAACAATATACTAATGCAATAAAACAACAATGTAGAACTTTGGAGCTACCAAAAAGTAATAATAAAACTTTGCAATAATCAATTGAACCGCTATAGCAGGAAACATGAGAAGATATGCAGATCGCAAAGCTACATAGCGAGGGGAAAAAAGTTAATTTACAAATTACCTCCTTGAAGGAATGGACATCAGTTCCCCAGAGCCAAGCATCACAACCTGCATCTCTTGCACCCCATATGTCATTCCTATGATCATCTCCTACATGAACAACATCACCTGGTTTCAAATCCAACAACTCGCAAGCTCTTAGGAAAATCATGGGGTTTGGTTTCTCTGTTGCAACCTAAGAGAGACCATGAAAATATGAATACTCCAGAAAATACGTGTAAGACCCCAACTTTTTGAATAAAGATGAATTTTCTATAATTATCATTTTTGAATAGTATGGAATGAATTTAATATAATGTTATAGTTGTGGGTAATATTTACAAATTTTGCAAAGTATGCAAGTTGTCATAATATATTCGATTAGTCGGGAAATATTCTTTTTGTCAGGGAATATCCGTACGACGGTACAATCATTGGTGGATCCCACAACAGAATTATTGTCAGATTGAGAAAACGACAAAAATATTTTATTGAAAATAACGGCGGAAGTTTTACCGTTAATACTTTTGAACTACTCGGTAGTAAAAGTACAGTAATACGCGTGGTTGCATAGTAGCACACGGTATTGATTATTGATGCTTACGAGAGAAGTCACTCAATTTTGCTTATTTTATGGACCCCGATTTACGCATTTTTCAAAACTGGTTCCATTATTTATTATTCCATATTTATTAATCTGTTAGAATATCATGTCTGTGCGTTTACACCGAACCTGGTTCCATTACTTATTATTCTATTGGAATATCCCGTCGGTGCATATTACGCCTGACCTGGTTCCGTTATTTATTATTCAGTTGGAATAACCTGTCTATGCAAAGTACCGCATGCATGGTGATTTCTTTTGTTATTCCATTCTTTATTATACTCAGTTGGTTAAAGTTTTGACTTCTATACTCCATGAAATTAGTGTACTAACCTTGATATTTGCACTTCATCTAGTATCTTTTCATGAAAATATTCTTCTGAGCATTCTGGAATTTTACTCTACAAAGAAGTATCATGTTGACAATTTGGACGTTATTAGTTCCTGAATAAATTAATTCGTGAACTTGTTTTATTGAATTCTTATATCATTGTCATCATCCTCATGTTTATATTTTTTTGAAAGTCATATGTGGCCTGTAGTGCATAGATGGACTTGGTATAATTATGACCAGGGATTATTCGGTGTAATCATGACCGTAATGTTACAAATGATGTGATAAAAGTCCTCATTGGCCCGTAGTGCATTGATGGACAGTTGTTGGCATGGTCATGACCATTGATGAATACACGAATATCCTTGGCCCGTAGTGCATGGATAATTTGTGGTCGTGATACTATAGAATATCCTTGGCCGTAGTGCAGGGGTGATTCAATGATGTGGAATATTTATTAAGCTAAGTCTCAGTGATAAAAGTGATGAAAAACCTTTTAAATCATAAAAGATAATAGATTTTATTCTCTACTTGACTCTTTTAATGGATTGCTTGTCCGCTGCAGTTAAACTTGATGTCTATTATATTTTATAGGTTTAACATTGTTGGAGACTAATGTTAATTTATTCTGCATTATCTTAGTCATAATATTTCTTGTTGGGCTAGTTGAGCTCACCCTTTCTTTCATTGTTCTTTCCAGGAAATGAGAACGTAGCTGGGACGAGTCGGGGAATGGAGTGATGGTCCGGATGATAGTATTAGCTAGTAGTCCTCACTATTCTGTTAAATAGTGTGACAATAAATGTAATGAGGACTTATTCTGAGAGTGGATATTGTCTAGAAGACAATATTTGTATTTAAACTCACAACATATGTTTTGTCGTATTTTACACGACTGTTGTATTATTAGTTTGTATTTGAATTTTGTACCATGTATTTGGCGACTCAAGATGGGTAATGTATACCTATTTTGGGGGCGTCACAGTTGGTATCAAAACTTAGGGATATGATCTCTGGCTAAGATGTGAGACAAGAACTAGGAGGAGAGAGACGGAGAATTCTTTCGCTAGTATGACCTACTTAAGTTTATTTGATATTTAATTGGTTGGTCAAAGTATAGGGATAATATGTGATATGTTATTTAACCCTTGTTTTGTGGCAGTATTTGAAAATGGCATCCGAGAATGTTGAGAACATCAATGGAGCACAGGAGATCGTTGAGTCTCCACAGATCAATAATTAGGATAATGTGCATCAGGAAGGAGACATTCCTCAGGCAAACAACAACACTGACCAAATGATGAACGATGAAATGTTCATAGGCTTTATGCAATTCATGCAACATCAGGCAAGAGCGGCTCCTATACAAAATGCAGGTGGAAATACTGGCAACTCACGGATGGCCACCGCCAAGCAGTTTAAGGAACTGGGACCACCGGAGTTTTTTGGAGAGCCAAAACCACTTAAGGCGGAGACATGGATTAAGCAGATCAACAAGATATTTGATGTCTTGGGATACTCTGAGGAGCAAAAGGTTCCTTTTGCCACCTTCATGTTGCCTGTAGAGGGAGATTACTGGTGGGAATCTGTAAAACGTACTCAACATGCCGCACTGAAGATGTCTTGGGAGAAGTTCTAGGAACTGTTCAACGACAAGTACTTTCCTGAAAGTATTCTTCACATGAAAGAGGTAGAGTTCATCAAGCTGGAATAAAACAACATGACCGTATCGTAGTACGAAGCCAAGTTTGTCGAGTTGTCCCAGTTTGCGTCCCATTTGGTTGATAATGAGGAGAGAATGACGCGAATATTTTTAAGAGGTTTGAAACCTGAGATACGTCAATATCTTATCTCTCATAAACTGTGTTTGTATTCAAATGTTGTTAATAGGGCTCAGTTATTGGAGCGTGATAATGAGTCACCCCAACCAAAAGATAGCAACCGGCAAAATGATAATACTAGTGAGAGCAGTTATCGAAGCAGTGACAATAAGCATGAAGGAAATTAACAGGCCAGAAATGGTAACCACTTCGGTGGTAATCATGGCCAAAACAATAAGAATGGACATTTCAAGAAGAGGAGATTCAACAATGATGGAAAGACGTCAGCATCAGCACCTGTCGTTAAGGAAAGAGAACGACCACCTATCATATGCTTCAAGTGCGGAGGAGAGGGACACATCAGTCCCAACTGTGCGATGTCATCCAAAGCATGTTAAAACTGTAGAAGAGAAGGTCACCTAACCCGATTTTGTCATGTACCGAAGACAAGTCCAGCTGGGATGGAGGCATTAAAGGCCGTCCCAGAAAAATCAAAACCGGTAGTGCAAGGGAGAGCGTTTGTTGTAACCTCCCAGAAAGCAAGGAACCCGAACGAGGTCATCACGGGTAAGCTTATCATAAACTCTAGCGAAGTATATACCTTATTTGATACCGGTTCTACCCATTCTTTTATTTCTCCTACTTGCGCTCAACGTTTAAATTTGACTTCGGAGAAATTGGACTTTGACTTATCTGTTGAAACTCCATTGGGAGAAACCTTCATTACATCCACGGTTTATAAGTCTTGTTTGGTTCAAATCGGTACCCTCACATTACCTGTTGATCTTATTTTATTGAAAATACTTACATTTGATGTAATTCTAGGGATTGATTGGTTAACTACTCATCATGCAAAAATTGATTGTTTTCGTAAGGTTGTTAGCTTTCATATTCCTAATCAACCTATTAGGCGAATTCAAGCAACCAAACCATTAAAATTAATCACTGTCATCTCAAGCCATAAAGCTATTCGTTTATTGAAAAACGGATGTCAAGCTTTCTTAGCTCATGTCACGGATCTAAACAAAAATACGTCATTTTTGAATGATATTTCTATTGTTAATGAATTTCCTGACGTATTCCCTGAAGAACTTCCTGGCCTACCCCCAGAGTGTGAAATTGAATTTTGTATTTACCTTGAACCCAGTACAAAACCCATTTCCAAAGCCCCATATCGAATGGCTCCTATTGGACTTTAGGAGTTAAGACTCAACTGCGGGAATTGTTAGACATTGGCTTTATTCGTCCTAGTACTTCTCCTTGGGGTGCTCCTATTCTATTCGTGAAGAAGAAAGATAGGAGTATGCGACTTTGTATTGATTATCGGGAGTTGAATCATGTCACCATCAAAAATAGGTACCCATTGCCACATATTGATGACCTGTTTGACCAATTTCAAAGAGTCAAGTTCATTTCAAAGATTGATCTTCGTTCCGAATATCACTAGTTAAAGATTAGAACCGATGACATTCTAAAGACGGCTTTCAGAACTCGGTATGGGCATTATGAATTCCTAGTCATGTCTTTTGGATTGACAAATGCTCCTGCTGCCTTCATGGATATGATGAACCGAGTATTCAAGGAATATTTGGATCACTTTGTGGTCGTCTTTATTGATGACATCCTTATTTATTCCAAAACCTGTGAAGATCATGAGCAACATTCGAGGCTGATACTCCAAAAGCTTCGTGAATATAAGCTTTATGCCAAGTTGAAGAAATGCGAGTTCTGGATTGAGGAAGTAACATTCATTGGGCACGTGGTATCAAGTCATGGAATATCTGTTGACCCGACAAAGATTGAAGTCATTCAAAGCTGGGAACAACCTAAATCAGTGACCGAAGTACGTAGCTTTCTTAGTTTAGCTGGTTATTATCGGAGATTCGTGGAAGGATTTTCTTGAATCGCTACTCCACTAACTCAGCTAACTCGAAAATATACAAAGTTTGGTTGGAGCGAGGAATGTAAGAAGAGTTTTCAAGAACTCAAAAGGAGACTCATTTCAGCACCTGTTCTGACAATACCATCTGGTTCGGAGGGATTTGTCATCTACAGTGATGCTTCGGGAAAAGGGTTAGGATGTGTTCTCATGCAACATGGGAAAGTTATAGCCTATGCCTCACGACAACTCAAAGAATATGAGAGGAATTATCCTACTCATGATCTAGAGTTGGTAGTCGTTGTCTTCGCACTAAAGATTTGGACGCATTACTTGTATGGGGAGAAAGTGAAGAACTTTACGGATCATAAAAGCCTCAAATATTTCTTAACTCAAAAGGAACTCAACATGCAACAACGACGTTGGCCTGAACTATTGAAAGATTATGATCATACCATCTAATACCATCCTGAAAAAGCGAACGTGGTAGCTGACGCATTGAGTAGAAGATCATATGCGGGTACGAGTGCGATATTGTCAACGCAAAGGCCCATTTTGTGTGACTTGCAAATGATGGAGATAGAGTTAAAGACTCCAGGGACCCATGTGATGATGGCAAACATACGAGTAGAACCGACTTTAACTGATAAAGTTAAAGCTGCTCAAACTACAGACCTCGAGCTGATGCGTATGAGGAAGAAAGTAAAAGAAGGTGCTATACCGGAAGCAAGAATCGATGATGAAGGAATACTTCGAGTTAACTCCAGACTTTGTGTTCCTAACGATCCTGAGTTAAAGTATAAAATCATGATGGAGGTGCACAACACACTGTTTGCAATCCATCCTAGGAGTACAAAATGTATCGTGATATTCGTCATACATTTTGGTGGAGCAATATGAAGATAGAGATAGCGCTATTTATCTCAAGGTGTCTAATTTGTCAACGAGTCAAGGCGGAGCATCAAGTACCAAAAGGTCCATTGCAACCACTTGAAATTTCAAAATGGAAGTGGGAGCACATTACCATGGATTTCTTTACTGGTCTTCCCAAGGTTTCTCAAGGCATTGATGCAATTTGGGTCATTGTTGATAGATTGACCAAGTCTGATCATTTCTTACCTATACGAGAAACTTATATACTTGAACGTCTTGCTCGTATGTACATAAACGAGATTGTAAGACTGCATGGTATGCCAGTATCCATAGTTTCTGATCGTGACCCAAGATTCACTTCACGATTTTGGGTTAGTTTGAAAAAAGCTATGGGCACGAATTTACGATTTAGTTCGACATATCATCCTCAGACGGACGAACAATCAGAGAGGACTATTCAAACTCTGGAAGATTTATTAATACTCTGTGTCCTTGACTTCAAGGGAAGTTGGGATAAGTTCTTACCATTGGTGGAGTTTTCCTACAACAACAGTTATCAAGCAAGTATTGGCATGGCTCCGTTTGAGGCGTTGTATGGAAGAAAGTGTCGTTCTCCGGTATGCTGGAATGAGGTGGGTGAAGCAACGTTGTTGGGACCGGAGTTGGTACGGATGACTACAAAAAAGATTCTAACGATCCGACAACGTATAAAAACCTCACAAGATCGACAAAAAAGATATGTTGATCTTCATCGAAAGAACGTGAAATTCGATATTGGAGATCATGTGTTATTACGTGTTGCTCCATGGAAAGGAGTTACAAGATTTGGAAAGAGAGGAAAGCTCAATCCTCGATTCATTGGCCCATTTTCAATCCTCGATCGAGTAGGAACTGTGGCCTATAGACTCGCTTTACTGCCAAGTATGTCTCTTGTTCATAACGTTTTTCACATATCCATGTTACGTAAATATGTGGAATACCCGAACCACATTATTGAGTTAGAACCAGATGAAATAGCGAAAGATTTAACGTATGAGGAGGTTCCTGTTCAAATCTTGGATAAGAAGGAACATATTCTACGCTTTAAGGTTATACCTCAAGTCAAAGTTTTGTGGAGAAACTACGATGTTGAGAAAATGACCTGGGAGTTAGAATCTAAAATGAAGTCAAGGTATCCTTATCTCTTCGATATACTAGGTACGTACCCCAACTTTTTGAATAAAGATGAATTTTTCTATAATTATCATTTTTGAATAGTATGGAATGAATTTAATATAATGTTATAGTTGTGGGTAATATTTATAAATTTTGCAAAGTATGCAAGTTGTCATATTATATTCGATTGGTCGGGAAATATTTTTTTGTCAGGGAATATCCGTACGAAGGTACAATCATTGGTGGACCCCACAACATAATTATTATCGGATTGAGAAAATGACAAAAATATTTTATTGAAAATAACGGCGAAAGTTTTACCGTTAATACTGTTGAACTACTCGGTAGTAAAAGTACAGTAATACGCGTGGTTGCATAGTAGCACACGGTATTGATTATTGATGCTTACGAGAGAAGTCACTCAATTTTGCTTATTTTATGGACCCCCATTTATTCATTTTTCAAAAACTGTCGGAGGAAGTTATTTCAATTTTGTTATATATAATTATTATTATATATATATATAAATGTATATGATAGTGATGGGTGGGAGGTGTGACATTAAGTCACGGAGGGAGGTATCAAATAAGGTGTTAGGAGGGAGTTTTTATATAATATACATATATATACATAGGCATGTGCTAGTATATATATATATATATATATATATATATATATGTATGATTGAGTGTAAATAGGGAAGGGAAAGAAAATTGGAGTCAGTCATGGAGGGAGTTACGTATTAATATTATTATATATATATATTATAAATAGAATATATTATATTATATTTAAAAATTTTTGCTTTAAATATGGACCGTCAGATTAAAGTAAATCAATCTGGACCGTTCATGAGTTAGTTACTATGCAATCCATTCTTCTATAAATAGAAGTTCATTCCTTCATTATTTTCTTACGAATTCACTGAAACTCTAGTGAGATAAACTGTAGAGAGAAAGAAGAAAAATATTCTGCTACTTAACTACTCTTATATTCAGTTTCTTTTACGGTAAGGGATATTATTTCTTTTGTATTCATGAAGAGAACTTTTGTTATTCCATTCTTTATTTATTCTATTGGAATAACCTGTCTACGCGGGCTACCCTATACTTGGTGAAATTCTTCTATTATTCTGTCTTTATTATTCTGTCGGAACATCTTATCTGTGCGTTTACACCGGACCTGGTTCCATTATTTATTATTCTGTCTTTATTATTCTGTCGGAATATCCTGTCTGTGCGTTTTACGCCGGACCTGGTTCCATTATTTATTATTCCATCTTTATTAATCTGTCGGAATATCATGTATGTGCATTTACGCGGGACCTGGTTCCATTACTTATTATTCTATTGGAATATCCTGTTGGTACGTATTACGCCTGACCTGGTTCCGTTATTTATTATTCAGTTGGAATAACCTGTCTATGCGAAGTACCACATGCATGGTGATTTCTTTTGTTATTCCATTCTTTATTATACTAAGTTGGTTAAAGTTTTGACTTCTATACTCCATGAAATTAGTTGAATAACCTTGATATTTGCACTTCATCTAGTATCTTTTCATGAAAATATTCTTCTGAGCATTCTTGAAATTTACTCTACAAAGCAGTATCATGTTGACAATTTGAACGTTATTAGTTCCTGAATAAATTAATTCGTGAACTTATTTTATTGAATTCTTATATCATTGTCATCATCCTCATGTTTATATTTTTTTTGAAAGTCATCTGTGGCCTGTAGTGCATAGATGGACTTGGTATAATTATGACCAGGGATTATTCGGTGTAATCATGACTGTAATATTACAAATAATGTGATAAAAGTCCTTATTGGCCCGTAGTGCATTGATGGACAGTTGTTGGCATGATCATGACCATTGATGAATACACGAATATCCTTGACCCGTAGTGCATGGATAATTTGTGGTCGTGATACTAAAGAATATCCTTGGCCGTAGTGCAGGGGTGATTCGATGATGTGGAATATTTATTAAGCTGAGTCTCAGCGATAAAAGTGATGAAAAACCTTTTAAATCATAAAAGATAGTAGATTTTATTCTCTACTGGACTCTTTTAATGGATTGCTTGTCCGCTGCAGTTAAACTTGATTTCTATTGTATTTTATAAGTTTAACATTGTTGGAGACTAATGATAATTTATTCTGCATTATCTTAGTCATAATATTTCTTACTGGGCTAGTTGAGCTCACCATTTCTTTCACTGTTCTTTTCAGGAAATGAGAACGTAGCTAGGACGAGTCGGGGAATGGAGTGATAGTCCGGATGATAGTATTAGCTAGTAGTCCTCACTATTCTGTTAAATAGTGTGACAATAAATATAATGAGGACTTATTCTGAGAGTAAATATTGCCTAGAAGATAATATTTGTATTTAAACTCACAGCATATGTTTTGTCGTATTTTACACGACTGATGTATTATTAGTTTGTATTTGAATTTTGTACCATGTATTTGACGACTTAAGATGGGTGATGTATACCTATTTTAGGGACGTCACAATACGCAAGTAAAACCAGTGATCACATTTCAAAGCTCGCAACAGACGTCCTAATCTCGTGTCAAAGTTCGAAACCTGATTTTTCGTGTCATAATATGTAGTGCTATTTTTCGTGTTCTTTTTTTTTGGGTAACTTTCCTCTCATTCATTTGTTGTATTATGCATAGTGATTTATGTATAGGTAAATTCCCAGGTGAAAACAAGAATTCCATGTGGGTATGATATGAAATCAAAACAGGTAAATCCATATTTCAAAAATGAAAATTTGGAAGTGTAGGCCTTTGCAATCATTTTACTTCATATGTAAAAAACAACAATAATTAACAAGTATCGAATTCAAAGTAGAGAAAATACTTCATTTTTGATCATGCTAAACACCAGATAACTAACTAATAGATATATCTTTGACAGAAGTCGCATCGTCCCAACAAAACACAAGGATCCCAAACCCATATACTCTTCCACCAAATAGTACATTATAAGGTATACAAGTTCTTCTAAGAAAAATAGACCAAGAGTGGCACAAAACCGCCACAAAATTAAGAAAACTAGTCAACAACCATACAATCTAAATAGTCAGCATCTTTTTCTAGTACTAATTTGCTCACTCTCATGGTAAAATTCTCTCAACCATTTTGTACAAAACACTACCTATATACATGCAAGAACCAACCACCTCTAGTATAAGTCTAATAAAATACCTTTTTAAGGACTTGAACTAGAAGCTTCTTGTTGCCTTGGTTCCCTCAGATAGCCCAAAAGGATTTCATCCTGCCAAAAAATCAACCAACACATAATCAGAATTCAACAAAACCATAGAAACCAAATTTTAGGAGAGAACAAGCTATTCTTCAAATGCAAACAGAGACAAGAAAGTTAATAGCCACCACAATTGTTAATACACTTCAATTACTAGCTATTTGATAATATCGTGCAATTGATAAAATTCTTTAATTTTTTTCTAAACCACTTCAAGTAGTAATTACATTAGTGAACCAGTTACTTAAACTACAACGGTATTATTGTAGGAAAAAGCTGTTATTAAAACATATTACTAGTTTTTAAATGATAACTGGAAACCTGATTTTACCCACAAGTTGCAACTAACAAAACCATGAAATCAATTTTTCATTTAAATATACCAAACTATCCACAGCAAAGATGTTTTACAATAAATATACCAAACTATCCACAGCACAGATGGACAGGGAATCAAATTGAACAGATTTATATGCATGTTCAATCTTCTTATGTATATTGTACTCTTGCAAAATGTCGATGATACCCAGGTATAAAACAACATCATAAACCTCATGGAACATTTGTGTTTTCTCTTCTCCTGGGATTAGCTCTGCTCTTGCTGGCAAGTTTACTCCAAGTTGAATCTGGAGCCTGCTTAACCAGATACAAAGCATAACCAAATTTCAATAATGATAGCCAAGCAAGAAATAAAATACATCATGTGTCATATTTTGATTCATAAAAGATTTGTACTGTTTGGAGTCCATGATGATTAAATAAACCAAGAAATTACCATGAAATCAAATTTAGCACTCTGATTCATGATTGAGAAAGCCCATGGGGTTTGTAACCGGTTTGTAACCCATGGGGTTTCTATATTTATTTTTTTAAGTAGAATGATAAAATATATCATTACAATGCTCTAACTACACTAGAGAAAACTATTGTTAGGGCTTTCGACAACCTCATCTTCTTCATCGTCCTTTCCCCACTAACATACCCAAAATCCCAAAATGATTCAATAATCAAACCTCATCAAAAATACACAAATTGCAAAAATAAATAATAAAAAAATCAATTGATAGAAATGAACTCACGATGAGTGAACGGGCGATGTGGACTTGGCGAAGCTTCCATCGGTGGTGGCAGCGGAAGTTCCATTCTCCGATTGACTCGATGATTTCTTCACAGTCGTTGAATTACATTTTGATTCCTTTGCATTGGCGGCGTTTTTCCTTTTCGATGAGATCGTGGATTTCGGGGTCCATTGTTAAGAGGGGGTGTTGCCCCATGTATTGACGGGATCCATGGAAGACTGAATACATAGAGAGAGATCGATAATAGGGTCTTGGTTTTGCGAGCGTAAAAGAGTAGAGAAAGAATATAGCAGCTACGTTTTTTAATTTTAAGCTTTTTTTTGAAGTTTTTTCTAAAAAAATGTTATCTATTTAAAATCAAAAATTGACCTTATAAAATAGATAACGTTTTTTCATATGTATCTACAACATTTTGTTAAACACGTTATAAAAAAATACCATAACATTTTTTATAAAAATGTTGTGGTTTAAGTGTTGTCAATTTACTGTTTTGTAGTAGTGATATACTGCGACTATCTGGCACAAGAAGGTGATGACATAGGGATATGGTAGGCCTCCCGAAGTGTTGCCCCTAAAAGCCTTGAGAATAGACTCCTGAATAAGTGAGCACTGCGTTAATATCCAACCCGGTGATTATGGAAAATAGCAGCACTACTCTCTCTAGTCACGTCACTAACATGCTTAGTTAGCATCAGATTGTGGCAGATAAAACTATACCATGCCTTCCCATAGCATGAGAGCTCAGTGTGTGTAATACTGGATTTCTTGCCCGTATAATCATTGATTCTCCAAGTGGTGTCGGGTTTTCATAACCTCTTGACTATGTCTTCTGCATTATAGTTGCGCACACCGTCAACTAGGTATCTCTGTCATAATTAAGCATCTGGAAACAAGCATTGATTGTTCTCTTATCAAACAGGATTGTCTTACCCCTTACTATCACCTCCAAACTCCCTTCAACTGAGACGTTGGCATAAAACTCCTTAATTAGGGCAATGACTGGGTACAAAGGCTGGCGGGTGAAATATGTCCAACTCCTATCAGAGATCATTTGAAACAACTCCCCATCAAGACGTGAATCAGGCCTGAGGCCTCTCTCGAGCACCAGGCTCTTGCTAGCCAAAACAGTATAGAACTTCTCAAAAGCCTCCCTGCTAATGAACCTCGTGTGATCCCAGTGTGGCAATGATGAAGATGATCCGCCAATACTCACCTTTTGCTTCTTTGGTGCCATATTAGAAATTATTAGTCAAATGATACTTACAAGCAGAGATGGAAACCAAAGTTTGAATACTCATAACTGATCCAAGCACATTACCTAAAGCCTATTATCGCAGCCAAACAACTTGCCAATCCATTCTCTATAGAGCAATTCATCGAACACTTTGTGTACACAGTTGTATACTAGGGTTTCAGAGATAGCCTAGATGCTAGCTATGACACAATTGTCTCAAAGAAATACTCAACACAGTGCAAGGAACAACTCACAACAATCAAACCCCAAGCGTAAGTAATACCAGTATTAACTCTAAAATAAACAGTCCAATTGAGAATAAAATGTGAAAACCCTAGTACCTAATTACCTCATATTTAATGGACGAATTTGATGAGAATCCCTTGCCCTTGATGTAGTTGAAGCATAATTTGTATTAGGATGGCTAGGGCAGCACCGGGTATGTGCAATGATTTTGTTACTTAGAGGACTTGGGGGGGAAGTCTGTCGAGAGGTTGGAGATATGTGGGCGAAAGAAAATGAAACAACCTTACTTAATAATTGAAACTTGCTAATGGCGTTGTAGCACTGTGCTTCCTTTGTAAACTGGCGTTGCAGCGTTAGTATTGAATACTGGTTTTTTAAAGTGGCACTGCAGCACTGTCCATATGCAAGAATATGGTGCTGCAACATATATTTCCAGTAGGCTCGCTATAAAGGTGGCTCTTTAGCGATGTGATCCCTTTATAAACCAACGCTACATTGTGTATTTCCAGTAGGTTTGCTATGAAGATGGCGCTGCAGAGATGTTATCCCATTATAAATTGGTGCTACATTGTGTATTTCCAGTAGGTTACCCGTGTTAACAGCGTTGCAACACTGATACTCCCATATAAACTAGCATTGTAGTGCTATCTTGCAAGAGTGGGCTTTAAAGCTGGCGCTGCAGCGCTGGTTCAAGGCTATAAATTGGCGCCGCAGTGTTGTCTCTACATCAACCCAAGACAGAGTGTATTTTTGCATATGCCAAGCCAAGTGTAAGCCATTTTACTAAGCAACACAAAAAATTTTAACAACCCACATGATAACTAGTTGAACTTAACAATTGCATACACAATAACAACATACTAGATAAATATGTTACCTACATACTATAGACAAAATAACATGCATGTTAGATAAGACATTATAATAATAAACCTAAAGAAACCTTTGTTAACAAACTAAAGAGAAAAGATGCAATGTAAACTAGACAAACACAAGGAGGAACATAGAATTTTGATACTGACATGGGGTTTTCGCCCCACAAAGCGCTTGTTTTAAAGTCGTCGGCTAAATTATTACCCCGTCTTACACCGGGTAACTTAGTGTAATGGACGCGTTCTGATGACCGACCTCGCCGCCCCAGTAGTGTTCAAGGCGTTGCCCATTCACCTTGAAGATTTTTTCAGAATTTGGGTCTTCGACCTCAATTACTCCATAAGGATATACCTTAGCTATATTGAACGGCCCCGACCATCGGGACTTCAACTTCTCGGGATACATTTTCAATCGGGAGTTAAAGAGAAGCACTTTATGTCTCGTTTCAAATCTCTTTCCACTATCTTCTTGTCATGCAATTTCTTTGTCTTTTCTTTGTACAACTTTGTTTTTTCATACGCCTGGAGCCGAAACTCTTCTGATTCGTTCAGTTGTAACAATCTCTTCTCCCTTGTTGTATCCAAGACGAAGTTGAGCTTTTGAATCGCCCAATAAGCACTGTGCTCTAATTCAACCGAAAGATGACATGTCTTACCATACACAAGCCTATACAAAGACATTTCGATAGGCGTCTTGTAGGCAGTACGGTATGCCCACAAGGCATCCTCCAACTTTTTAGACCAATCCTTCCTGTCTGAGTTCATAATCTTCTCTAGAATGCGCTTGAGTTCCCTATTTTATACCTCAGTTTGGCCACTTGTTTGCGGATGATAGGCAGTGGCAATTTTATGGGATACCCCATATTTAGCGAGAAGGGATTCGAAGTACTTATTACAAAAATGTGAACCCTCGTTACTAACTATTGCCCGAGGTGTGCCAAATCGGGTGAATACATTCTTTCTCAAGAAATTCAGCACGACGTTGGCATCATTAGTAGGCAAGGCAACAGTTTCCACCCACTTAAAGATATCGTCAACAGCTACTAGTATATAGAGATTGTTGTATGAGGATGGAAATGGGCCAATGAAATCAATTCTCCAAACATCGAATAATTCTACCTCTAGAATATTTTACATAGGCATTTCATGCCATTTTGAAATGGTTCCAACCCTCTGGCAATTATCACAATGCGACACATAAAGATGAGCATATTTAAACAAAGTTGGCCAGTAGAAACCAGATTGGAGCACCTTTGCAGCTATTCTTTGCCCACCAAAATGCCCTCCGTAGTTCAAGTAATGACAATGATGGAGCACACCCTAAATTTATTCCTCCGGCAGACATCTTCGCAGAATTTGGTCTTCACATTGCTTGAATAGGAAAGGCCCATCCCACAGATAATGCTTCACACCATTTAGGAATTTCTTCCTCTATTCATAGCTCATGTTTGGGGGCAGCACATTACAAGTGAAAAAATTTGCAAAGTCTGCATACCACTGTGCTACGCATTGAACAACTTACAGGTGCTCATCTGGGAAGAAGTCATTGATATCTATCGCACCATCCCCCGAATGAGTTGGGTTTTCCAATCATGATAAGTGATCCTCAACTTGGTTTTCAGTTCCTTTTTTTATCGCGTATCTCCAAATCGAATTCTTGGAAGAGAAGAACCCATCTAATCAACCTTGGCTTAACATATTTCTTTGAGATAATGTATTTGATTGCTAAGTGGTTAGTGTACACAATAACCTTGGTTCTGATGAGATAGAAGCAGAACTTATCAATGGCATGTATCACTGACAAAAGTTCTTTCTTAGTTGTGGTGTAGTTATGTTGAGCATCCATTAATATCTTATTGGCAAAGTAAATCGTGTGAAACACTTTTTCCCTCCATTGGCCTAACACTGCTACAATAGCAAAATTACTAGCATCGCACATAAGTTCAAATGGAAAGGTCCAGTCAACAGTCGCTACTATAGAAGCTGAGATGAGTCTTTCTTTTAACAATTTAAATGATGCAAGACATGCTTCATCAAATTCGAAAGACACGTCCTTTTCCAATAAGCTACACAGTGGTTTGGTAATTTTGAAAAGTCTTTGATGAACCGTTGGTAAAATCCTACATGCCCCAGAAAACACCTTACGCCTTCCATTGATGATGGCGGAGGTAGATTATCGATAACATCGATTTTTGTCCTGTCTACTTCAATACCATAAGCAGATACCATGTGTCCCAAAATAATGCCCTCTCTTAACATAAGGTGGCACTTCTCCAAATTCAACACTAGGTTTGTCTGTATGCATGCTTTCAAGATGACAGTCAAATTTTGTAGACAATTTTTTAAAGAGCTCCCAAAGATAGAAAAATCATCCATGAAGACTTCGAGGGTATGTTCCACCATATCAGAAAAGATAGACATCATGCAATGCTGAAACATTGTAAGAGCGTTACACAGCCCGAAAGACATTTTCCAGAAGGCAAAGGTCCCATAAGGACATGTAAATATAGTTTTCTCCTTATTTTATGGTGTTATAGCAATTTGATTGTTGCCATAATATCCGTCAAAGAGATATTAGAATTCGTGCCCAGCGAGTCTGTCGAACATCTGGTCAATGAAGGGCAGAGGGACATGATCTTTACGAGTGAATTTTTTCAGCTTCGTATAGTCCATGCATACCCTCTATCTAGTAACCGTTCTTGTGGGAATAAGCTAATTATTCTCATTTGACACTACTGTCATGCCACCCTTCTTTATCATGCATTGGATGGGACTAACCCAAAGACTATCTGAGATGGGGTAGATAATGCCCGCATCTAAGAATTTAATTATTTCTTTTTGGACCACCTCTTTTGTAATGGTGTTCAACCACCGCTGATGTTCGATGGAAGGCTTATACCCATCTTCGAGTAGGATTTTATGCATGCAGAAAGATGGACTAATACCTTTTATATCCATAATTGACCACCCTAAGGTTGTTTTATACTGTTTGAGAACTTGAAGTAGCTTCTCTTCCTAAGCAGTATCCAAAGATTCAAAAATAATAAAGAGTAGGGTGGATAAATCCCCTAAATAGGCACACTTCAAATGGTTTGGCAAGGGCTTGAGATCAAGGATAGACGATTCTATGATTCAAGGTTGTGACTTGAAAGTGGAAGTTTCTTGGTCATTCAGAGATTCAAACTGTTGGTGGAACTATTTCAATCTCTGGGGTGCATCCAACCACTTAGCACACTCAAGATAAGTAGGCTCTTCCATATTATCAGCACATGTCAAAGTAGCTTTTAGTGAGTCTGACATGCAAATTTTAGAAAATACTTTTCGCACTGATTTGTTAATCTCATTAATCTGGATGCATTCTTCTGAGGCATTGGGATACTTCATGGACCTAAATATATTGAATGTTATCTCTTGTTCCTAAACTCTCATAGTTAATCCCCCCTTTTACACATATATTAGTGTCCTTCCTGTTACCAGGAATGGTCTACTTAGGATAATTGGGACCTCTCTATCTTCTTCGAAGTCCATGACAATAAAATCCACTGGGAAAATGAACTTGTCCACCTTGACAAGCATATCTTCCACGATCCCCTTTGGGTAAGTAAGAGATTTGTCAGCCAATTATAGGGTCATACTAGTAGGTTTAGCCTCATTTAACCCCAACTTTTTATAGATAGACAAAGGCATTAGATTAATACTCGCTCCCAAATCACATAGGGCTTTGTCAATGAACTGATCCCCTATTGTGCATGGTATACTGAAACTCCCAGGATCCTTCAGCTTTGATGGAAGTTTGTTTTCTAAAATTGCACTACAATCTTTCATTAGTGCCACTGTCTCGTAATCCCCCATCTTCCTCTTTTTGGACAAAATGTCCTTTATAAATTTTACATAGCTAGGCATTTTCTCCAACGCCTCTACAAAACAAAATATTGATATTAAGCTTCTTAAACACTTCTAAAAACTTTGAAATTTTTTTATCGAGCTTCTATTTCTGCAGGTGTTGTGAAAATGGTAACTGTTCGATAGGAGGACTAGAATTGCTAACTGTAGGGGTTGGTTTTGTATGTTTATCCTGAGCAATCTCTTCTCCCCCAGACTTATCACTAATTGGCTCCACATTTGGTTCCTCATCAACCACTTCCTCTTGCATTGTTGAAGGCTCTCCACTCCAGAGTGTGACTGCAATCTCCTCTTGCAATCTCTTCATTTATTATCCTTCCACTAAAGAGTATGACTGCCTTGCACTATTCCTTGCCATCCCGTTTTGGGTTGACATAAATGTCACTTGGAAATGTGCCCTGAGGATGACTATTTAGAATAGTTGTCAATTGTCCCATTTGGACATCATGGTTCCGGATGGAAGCCTCTTGATTATTGCTCGTAGTTTCAATCTTAGCAATATATCTCGAGAGGAGATCTTCCAAACTGGGCTTTCTTTCTTGTGAGGTGGGGGTTGGTAAGAACTTTGTGGTTGTTGGTGGTATTGGTTCTAGTTTTGAAAACTAGGAGGATTTGAATAATTTGGTCATGTGGTAGATTGTTGTGCTTGGTTACTGTTTGTGTTGCCCCATGAGAAATTTTGATAATTTCTTAGTCCAACATGATAGTGAGTAGGAAGATTTGAATTTTTCTTCCGCCTGTAGTTTGAAACAAACTGAACTAATTCAGGGCTAATGGCGCACTGATCATTTGGGTGGCTCCCTGCACACAGTTCACATGGCACCGTGACACTTTGTACATTTTGCACTGATTTCACTCCCATGGTGTCGAGTCTTTTGGTTAGCGTAGCAACCTAAGTGGCTAATGTTGTGACTGAATCAACCTCATACACCCCTGCCACTCTCCTATTGTAACGCCCGAGAAAATCGGATTTTTATGATAATTAAATTTTTATTTGATTATGTTAATTAAATGAATTTAATTGATTTATTTTGTGAGTAAGCTATGTGAAGGTCGTTCTATGACCTAGAATGTGTTTTTGTGTTTAGTAATCTAGTTATGTGCTGGAATTAATTATTTAGAATTTCTAAGACGAAAATAAATTTTTTCTGAGAAAAATCCGTAAAAATTCATCCGTTTCTGTTCAGGAAATTATTTTGAAATTCTGAGAAACGCGTAATGATAGAATACCTAGTTAAGATGAAATATCTAATAATATTTCATCTATGGAAAACGAAGTTTTCGCCTGCGGACTTAAAACATAAGGGTTGAGTATATTGATTTTCGAGAAGGAAATGATATGCGTAGAAGGAATTTTGTTATAGTTAAAGCGAGTGTTATACAATTATGATACTATTTAGTATCTAGGTATAATACGAAGAGTTAATATGATTTATAATACGATATTGTATGGGTATTATACGAAAAGAATACGTGAATTGTACGTAGAGAATACAAGTTGTATTCTAGACTTTAGTTAAGGTTTAATGTTAATTCATTTGAGTTGGATTATGTTTAGTCCAATTGATTGAATGAGCAAGCCCAAGGGATTAATTGGTTAAGCCCAAGTCAAGGCCCAATGATAGATTGATTAAGCCCAATTCAAGAAAATCAAACCGTGGATCGAACCGGTGGGTAACCGAATAGGTAAAACCCATAAAGCAATCCATGGGGATGACCCATGGGAAAGGTGGCCCGGTCCCATTGGTGTGCAAGCCAAGCTTAATGCTTTGTCACCAAGCATTTTACTTGGTGACCAAGTGTGAATAGTAAGGAGGTGGAGAGTGTATTGTCCAATTTACCCTCCATTTCATTTGCTTATAAATAGGAAGCTAGAGATAGCCATTTGAGAGTTTTTCCAAGACTCAACTTATATATTTGAGAGAGAAAGAGAGCTAGAATTAAACCTTTCTTCTACCTTGAAGCTTTTTCATTAGAAGTTCATCAAGAACACTAAGAGTTCTTAAGGTAATACTCTTCAATTCTATTTTCATCTCTTTTGATTTTCTTTTATCATGGAGAATCATAGATGGGTGGGATATAGTTTGTATGGTGGTATAAGATTGACTTAATATAGATTCAATCTCTATAAGTCATGAATTCATAGAAATTATAAGGTTCGATATAGTTTCAAACCATGAAAATATTGATTGTTGAGATCGATTGTTGATAAACGATTGAGCTCCATCAATACGTTAATATGTGCATCTTTCTTGGTTAGGATTTAGATATGAAATCCATGGATTATTCCATGTGATTTGGTTTAAAGAACATTAGTAACGGAGTTATAACGAATTTCACAGAAATAGACGTTAAACGTCAAAAACGTTGAAATTCTGGATTGGTAGTCGAAAGTTTTCGTGAGACTTAAAAACATTGGTTTTCAATGTCAACACATGAGATAGGGTGATTAGGAGTTGTGGGTTCGAGAAGCGTCGGATTCTGACTTAAAACGAAGAAAACGAGCATTGAACGCTCATTAACGTTTACGAACGCTTAGAAAATGAACTTAATAGTGAATTTTGAGTTAACGAATTTGAAAGTATTGAATTATTATATGAACGCGTAGAGTATGTCATTTATGACGTGTAGGCTTTTGAACGGACCAAATCGGGCTTATAACGAAGAAGTTACGGCCTTGGGAATTTCACAACATTTTTTAAATTTCTGGAAATTCTGGTACTGAGGTCTGGCGCCGTGGCGCCAGACTTAGTGTTAAATTTCGCGCCGCAGCGCCGGCACAGTGTAGTTGGCCACTGCTAAATGGTGTCACAGCGCCACTGTTAGTATAGAGTCTCGCACCGCAGCGCCGAGACCGGGACCTGGCTATTGGAAATTGGCGTCGCAGCGCCAGTCTTGTTCTAAGGAAGCCGCGCGCGCCGCGGCGTGAGTGCAAGGTTGTTAGTAGTGACTTAGGTTTTGAACTTCATTCTTTTTAGGACAAAAGCCTTATCAATTCATGTATGTGCTGAGATATAATTATGTGAGAATTCATTACATGAACAAGATTTGACCAAATGGAACTTGGAAATGGGCATTAAACGAATTATTGCTTATTGAGCGAAATAGAATGCATATGCTAGAGATTTTGATTAAATCATTTTTTACATATGGGCATTTTCTATTTATTCTCAAATTAATTTTATTATTTCAAAAATTATTTTAAATTACTTTTTGGGCAAAATTATTTTATATATGTCATATATTCATAAGTATTATATATTATATTATAACATAAATTGCATGTACATCGTATATATATTTAAACTACATGTGTGTATTATATAGTTCATGCATTTATTATATATACATTAAACGTGTGTGTAAATAGCATATATATATATATATATATATGTATATATATATATATATATATATATATATATGTATATATATATATATATATATATATTGAAACCGTGTGTGTGTGTGTAATTATATATAAGGATTAAATGCATATACTTTATGTGCATTAAATATGTACATATAATACCATACATGCATTATTATTATTATTATTATTATTATTATATATAGATATATATATATATATATATATATATATATATATATATATATATATATATATATATATATATAGATGCATATAAAAACGTGTGTGAGTGTGTTTTTATAAATGTGCCTTGACCAAATTTAATGAGGGCATTTAATGAATAAGTTGGCTAAAATTTGCATTGGCAAAGGTTTTATGCATACATCATAAGCATTAAAATTTATATTATTTTTCATACTAAAACATATATTGCAAGTGTACTTATTATATATATATATATATATAAATTGTTATACACAATTCTATATATCTATATTTCATCTATTTATAAAATAAAAGGATACTTGGGCGCCGCAAGGCTACGGAGATAAACCTCTACAGAGAGAAATTCGACCATACGATTTCTTATAGTCTTCAGTAACCTTTTATTGATATTATTTATATAAATATCGTAAAATAGATACAACACTTGATAGCTCAAAACAACACTGAGATACTGCTCCAAAAAAGAGTAGTCATCCGAACCGGATTTGAGAATCGTAGTGATCTATTGAAAATATTTATATAAATATCAATTGTGAAAATTAAAAATTCTGTCATACTTGGGTGCCGCAAGGCTACGGAGATAAACCTCTACGGAGAGGAATCCGACCGTACGATTCCTTATAGTACTAAGTGATATTATTTATAAAAGTTCACATAATAGATAAAACATTCTTATATATTTGAGTTAAACAATAATATTTGTTATATCAAGTATTGCTTAACTGATTTATTTATTATACTTGATATCTGTCATCACACGTATTTGATCATAAATTCATTTATTCATAAAATACTTGTTGCATAATATAAAAGTTATTTAAACTTTTATTTCACAAACTTAAGTGTATATATCTTCTTAAATAGAAGCATTTTTGATTCAAAGCGTAAAATAACTTATTTGCTTACTCAGAAGCATTTTCACTTTGAAAGTTATTTAAACTTAAAACGACTTTTCTTTAATCCATAAAGAATAAATAATTCTTCATAAATTTGCATTAAATTATATATCTGCTTAAACAGAAGCATTTTTGAGTAAAAGTTAAAATTGATCTATTTGCTTATTCAAGAAGAACTTTTCACACAAAATATAAAAGTTATTTAAACTTTTATAACAGTGCATAATTTACATATTTGCTTACACAGAAGCACTATTTGATCAAATCATAAATTACTATATGTTTACAAAGAAGCATAATTTCTCAAGTATAAAAGTTTTTGAACTTTTATAAATATATTTGCTTTCTAATTGATATCTACTTATTTGAGAAGTTTCAATATGTACTAAATTATATCTTCTTATTTAAGAAGCATCCATATGTACTAAATTCTTATCTGCTTATTTTAGAAGCACATTGTTGTAAAATCATTTATAAAAAGAGAAAAGGTCAAAGTTAGTTTATTTTATGTACCTGTGAGAAAGATGAGTAATTCTTCGACCAAGACCAGAGTCTTAGAGTGGTCAGCGGGAAGTTGGGTCTCCAGTGTACTTGTGAGGTAAAGAAGAGGCTGTTGTTTCTAGACCAGATAATAGAATAGAACTGAACTCAAAAGGAAGTACAACTAAGCTTGATGTCCAAGATAGATTAGTTGGGAACAGTTGGAAGTTTATCTATAAAACGTTGTAAAGGCTTCTCTGCCTGTTAAAGGAGTATTTATTACTGATAATAACAGGATCTCAAGTCTTGGAGAGGAGCTTGATACTGGACGTAGCAGCATACCCGAGATGTATGTTGTGAACCAGACAAATCTCTGTGCATTGTGTGATTGAATTTTTACTGTCTTGCATATTAATTTCTAACACTGCAAATTAATTATTCAAAAATTCAAAAAGGCCTTAGATAATTTTTAAAACCTATAATAATCGATTCAACCCCCCCCCCCCTTCTAGATTATTATTGGACTTTCACTATACATTCAAACAATAAACCCGGATCACCCTTTATGCGCAATTATTAATTAAAAAAAAAAGATAAAGAACAAGAATCATACCCTTGAAGATTCGAGCTTCCTCAGGTACAAATTCACCTCCAATCCTTTCGCGTTCAACTTCAATCCATCGGGTTTGGTTCCTTACTTTGATCAACGTTAGCCACCCAAGTGTTTTGCCTCTAGAGGTGATCCACCAAGGAAGAAGAAGGATTCAAGAAGTTGAGTATTTGGCAAAACCCTAGTTTTTCTATCTCTCATAGAAAATGGTGTACTCTCCCAACTATTGAAATTACTTATTCTCTGGAAACGTCAACCACCACTTCACTCATAATAAGACTCCTCTTATTTATAGATGTAGGCAACTCTCCTTAACAATTAAAGAATTGAGTTTAATTTTAATTAATTAAACTCCTTTAATTAATTAGGCTCCTAATCTTATTAGGAATAATTAATTAAATCTTTTAATTAATTTACCTCCTAATCTTATTAGGAATATATGAGAGTACTTTTATTAATAAATTTTCAAACTCCTTTAGGAATTAAATAATAACAATAGTAATAATAATAATAAGACTCCTCTTATTAATTTATATTTAATATTTCTAAAATATTAAATAATAAATATTAAGCTATTTAATTTATTCTATCACCATAGATTAAATTAAATATACTTAACTTATTATTATGATTATGCCATTAACTTCTTAAATAATTATTCTTCCTTTTATTGTGACCCTTTAGGTTCTGCATATTAAACCGATTGTGAATAAATCAATTAGAACAATTCTAATCTTATTTAAATAAATAAATTAAAATATTTATTTATTTAAATAAATAATATTTATTCTACAATAGGGATAAGTCTCCCTCGCAATTAACGACTTTTCAGATAATATAGATTTCAATATTAATCATAAAAGAACCTTTGAGTAAATAGTTACCGTACAATATAATCCTTCCACCATACAATATTCCAATTAAATATAAGACATGGAATTACTGTCAAGTCTTATTTTATTTAATTATATGTATTTCAATCCTTAAATTCACAACTCCAGATGATGCAAATTAAAAACTCCTTTCTAATTTTATTCTGCCTAAGCCAAGGACTACTGGGTTGTCATTTATCGAATCACATAGGACATTTCTTTTCTTTTACTAGAAGTGGTAGATTCTTTATTGATCATACATTATCTCCATGTACAACTTATTATACCCAAGCATACCCTTTGATATACCCAAAGGGTCTTAAGGAGTAAGTCAAAGTATAACTCATCATACACAAGATACTATGATGATCTCAAGTCCAAGGATCACTTGTACTACTATCACTATAGGAATTCCTATTGACAGGCAAATAAAACTCCATTAGGTATTCCATAGCGAGCCACGTTCAGTGAACTTATTCTCTAATAAGCACCTACATACTTTCTTTAGTGTCTTCACACAAATGATCATGAGATCAATTATCCTCATCCAATGAGCAAGCAACATATGTACCAATCTATCCGGATTCACTAATCCCCAATTTAGTAATCCAACGATTGGGAACTATTTTAGTTTTAAGCTTTCTAAGAATTTAGATCTCATTAGAATGATCATCATCATTATTCTAAAAGCATTGCTTAAAACTAGGGGTTTATCACATATTATAAAACAACATCATGTAGATAATTAAAAGCCTTTAATAAATTAATATTTTTTATTAATAAATGAATAAGATTGTTACAAAGTATATGCTTTATCATCAAACATGATTGGCTTGTGTGCATACTACTTTCAATCTCCTACTTGCACTAAATCCAATCGTCATGGTATCTCATACCCTTCTTCTCTAAATGACAATTTTCCTGCTGTTGGATAATCTTTAGTTAATAGATATATAATATTGTTCTTGAGAGTCCACTATCTCTATAGTGATTTTCCATCTTTCAATGATTCTTATAATCAAATGAAAGTGCCGCAACACATGTTTAGATCCAAGATGAGACTTAGGAATTATTCCTAATTCTGTAATGAACTTTTCATCCAAATAATCAACTTGCAGCTTTATTTACAGCTATATACTTTGTCTTTATCACTAAACCATCAACTTTTTGCTATTTGAAACCTTTCCAATTCACTGCACTACTGTACAAGGTAACACTTTATCTTAAAGTGGATTTTCTGTCATCTCGGTCTGTCTGCAGAAACTCGAGTCTGTTAAGCCCTCTAATTTTAATTCAGACTCACCATGAATATGATCACATCCTTAGTGTCGGTTAAGTACTTTAAGATATTTTTCACTGACTCATAGTGAACTTCTCCATAATATGACTGATCAACATCAGGTCTCGTACATTTCATTGCATACATGGTAGTTACTCATGCAATCTCTCTTTTATGAGTCTATGAGGAATATTAAGAGAGATACACTCCAGGGCTCATCAACATGAGACATCTCTTAGAGTTTTCCATGCTAAACGACTTTAGTATCAAATGAAAATACGTTTCTTCGGTTAAGTCGAGCATCCTCTTGAATCTGTCTATATAGATTTGTATCCCTAATTAAGATACTCTTCCCAAATCATTCATGGAGGAATGTTTAGTCAACTTTATCTTTACTGATTGTAGCATTAGTATGTTATTCCTTATCCATAGTATATCAACATATAATATTAGGAATATCACAGTGCTCCCACTGACCCTTTTTTACACACTAGGTTAATTCTAATTTTTGATAAAATCAAACTCTTTTGATTGTCTCATCAAAACGAATGTTCTATTTTTGAGAAGCTTGCTTCAATCCATTTCTCTGAGTGTCTACAACTCTTCCCTCATCGTATGTAACTGGATCATCATCATCTATGATGCGTACCTCATCATCATCATCCATGATGAATCCATACCTCTCAGGTATCTTCAATACTATTCCAGATTTATGATTCGGTTGTGGTACAATAGGTATATCTACAAGTTCCTCTTATTTGACTTACAGTGTTTTGTGGTTCTTGAACTCTTCAAGATTCTATTATCCTCCCATTAGCCTCTTCAATGATAAAACAACTTTATCTTAGAAGGGAGCGTGTTTCACAACAAACACCTTTTGCTAAGTAGGATTATAGAACATACCCTAAACTTACTTTAGGATGTCCCACAAATCGACACTTCGTCAAATCTTGTCCCAAGTTTATCATTTGAAACCTTTTCACATAAGTAGGACAACCCATTATCTTAACATACTTAAGATTAGGAATCCTCCCTGTCCATAACTTTTATGGAGTCTTGGGGACCGGATTTTGAGGTTACCTTTTCATAGATATACAGCCATTTCTAGAATATAACCCCAGAAGGATATTGGAATGTCGATAAAATCATTATGGACTGTACCACGTCCAACAAGGTACAATTTTTCCTTTCAGATACATCAATCAATTATTGTGTATCAAGAGGCGTCCATTATGAGAAAACCATTTGAGATGATCTAGAAACTTATTGCACAAGTATTCCTTCCTTGATCCGATCAAAGAATCCTAATACTTTGTCAATTTGTTTCACTTCTGAATTCTTTGAACCTTTCAAATAATTCACACTTGTATTTCAGCAAATACACACATTTAACTCTTTGAATGATCATCTCCTTTTCTTATACTAGTTTGTTTAATTTGCAAAATAATTTTTACGTAAGTCAAGTACACAAATCCATTAAGTAATATTTCAGTTTATACAAAACATTATTATTATAAATAGAACAACAATTGTTCTAAATTAATACAAATATTTCAGTATCCAACAAAACATAGAAATAATATTTCTAAACAAGTACTTGAATACATACAACTTATTGACTTAATAGATTTGCCCGTATGCATTGATAAACTATAAGTTCCTATGCCTAATGCAGCAACCTTTGCTTCATTTTCCACACATAGGATTAATTATCTTTGTTTATCTTTCTACTCCAGCTTGGTCCATTCATAAATCTATATTTATGATATCCAAAGTCGGTACCTAATACCCAAGTAGAACCTTGACCTAAAGAAAAATTTATTTTAATTATGAACAAAATTGTACTTGTAACCGAAACTTCACTAAGCTTCTTTTGGTTAGCGGCCTCTGCAAGATGCTTCTTGTAGTTTCTTTCTAGTGTCCAGGCTTATTGTAGTGGAAACAAACTCCATTGCTATCCGTATAAGTTTTGTTCTTATTATCCTTTATTTTTGTCTTTCTAATTACCTTCTATGAATCGTTCTTCTTTTTAGAATATCATTTGGCCTCTACCAGTAAGACATGGTCTTTCTTAGTTGGAAAGTGACTCTCAACATTTTTTAACATGTTAAGCAAATCAGCGAGGCTGATATCTAGCTTGTTCATATTAAAAATTCACAATAATTGTGAAAGGAGTCCAGGAGTGAGTGCAAGATCAAATCTTGGTTCAACTCTCCATCCATGACAAAACCCATTGTCCTAATTGTTCAATCAAATTAATCATGTTTAGGACATGTGTCTGTACTGTAGTGTCCGTTGGTCATTCTAAATCGGAAGAGCTCCTTATATATATGATATCTATTAGTCATAATTTCCTCACCATCAACTACTTGATGTGTAGGAATATAGTAGGAGCATCCATAGTTTCATGTGACGCTGAAGCTCGTTATTCATGGATGCGAGCCTGATGCATTGAGCCAACTGTGCATCATCTTGCCACTTTCTAAAAGTAACAATCTCTTCCTTAGAGGCATTGTCTACAACCATTGCAGAGATAGACGTATTAAGGACATAAGATAACTTTTCAGCCATGAGAACTATTATCAAATTCCTTAACCAATCTGTTTAATTTGGTCCGGTTAAATAGCATCTAATATGCTTCGCATTGATAGTAATTTAGACATTGTAAAATTCTATAAATGAATTTGTAATTCTGTAAAATTCTGTAAATGAATTTTAGCATACATTCTTTTATTAATTACCAAAAATAAATTAGGTCTTGTTTTAAATTGGTATCTCCCACTATTTTCATCAAACTATATTACCCTCAATATATATAGTTCGGCAATATCTAATTAAAGATATGCTAGTGAGAATAAGGATCTCATTTCAAATGTATATAGCCTTGTGGTGACACAACAAACTATATATAAATAAATAGGTAGACAACTCTTGTCAATTACATCAACTATGCAACTTCTTGTATTTTGTCTCTTAGATTATTTTGATTAAGTGGTGGCACACCCGAATCAAAATTATCCAAGTTAAGTCCAACCTAGCACTCCATATATTCAAAAAAGAAAAATATTGCCCTTGTGGTGACACAACAAAATAATATTGTTCAATTTTCTTTATAAGCATCAAATGTGATAAATTAACATATTAAATACTTAATACTTGCCTTGTGGTGACACAACAAACTCATATTAAATATTTAATACTCTATTAATTTTATCATGCTAGAAGGCGATGTTCGATATTCCAATATCTTTGAACGCGTAGGACTTAATATAAAATATTTGAGGGGTTTGTTATTAATTTGTCTTATCTTGTTTAGCGCACATGCACATATATATAAAATACGCGTCATATTAATTAACATGTGAAACATGTTTGCATAATATATAATATATATAGTATAAACATGCACATATAGAATACTATATTCTACCCGGATTGATTATAACTTTTATTCTAGTTTGGTTCACTAGAGCCACCAAGTGAATCAAAAGGTCAAACCCTAGGGGTGCAAGAATTAATATTTAAATATAACTATTACATTTAAACCTGGGCTCCATTACAAACGAGTCTTCAAGCACTCCTTGCTCCTTGATCTCTAATTCTTCAAAATTAATTCCAACTATTCCTATTACAAAATATTTAAAAATAAATAGAAACCTTGATCAGCAGTCAAGAGGAAGTACATAGGAGAGAGTTAGAATTTACATTAAGAAAAAATTAGAGAAGACGAGGTACGCAGACCCCCATTTAATAAAATCCATATATTCATGCATCCAACTAAAACAAAATCCAATCACATTGGTCAATAGTCCATAATCAATCCCATTTATTATCATACACATCACTATATGCATCAATAAATAACATTCATCTCATGAATAATAAACATTCAATATATATATATATATATATATATATATATTGATATCATTTAATGGACAAATTTAGTTAATATAAAATCTAATTTGAATCCAAATAAACTCTTTCATTTAATCCAAATTTAAATTAAAATAAACCTCTTTTATTTTAATTTATCCTATTTTGAATAAAATAAACTATTTTATTTTAATCAAAATCTTTAATCAAAATAAACTCCTTTATTTTAATTAATTATGGAATCCAATTCCATGTAAAAAAATTCCTTTATTAAAGGAAACACGAATTCTCTCTCTTATTCACAAATAACTCATTTATTTTGAATAATATGAAATCTTATTTCATATCTAAATAAACTCATTTATTTAAGAAAATACGGATTCTCCTTCATATTCACAAATAAACTCTTTTATTTTGAATAATATGAAATCTTATTTCATATCTAAATAAACTCCTTTATTTAAGGAAACATGGAATCCAATTTCAACTCCAATTAGTTATCATGGAATCCAATTTCAACTCTAATTAGTTAGCATGAAATTCTAATTTTAAAATTAAAATAAATTTTTTATTTTAATTATAAAATTATTAAGATTAATATATATATATATATATATATATATATATAGTATTGCATCATATAACCTGCACCTTCGGATTATATACAGGATAATGTGATTCCATTAAAAAAAAGGTGATTCCCTGAAGATCTTTATTAACCAAGTATTATTTATAAACGGAAGTATGCTTAACATATGATTCAGGATCATCGCTTATCATATGCTTTAACATATTATGCCAATTAACATATGCTTCAGGATAATGAACAAGAATCATACCTTTGATGATTTGAGCTTCCTCAGGTACGAATTCACCTTCAAATCCTTTTGCGTCCAACTTGAATCCACCGGGTTTGGTTCCTTCATTTGATCAACGTTAGCCACTCAAGTGTTTGGCCACTAGAGGTGATCCACCAAGGAAGAAGAAGAATTTAAGAAGTTGGGTGGTTGGCTAAACCCTAGTTTTTCTATCTCTATAGATAAAGAACGTACTCTCCAACTCTTGAAATTGCGTATGTTGTGATCAACAACCCCCGCACCCATAATAAGACTCCTCTTATTTATAGATGTGGGCAACCCTCCTTAACAATTAAGGAATTATATTTTATTTTAATTAATTAAATTCCTTTAATTAATTAGGCTCCCAATCGTATTAGGAATAATTAATTAAACTCTTTTAATTAATTAGCCTCCTAATCTTATTAGGATATATGAGAGTACTTTTATTAATTAAATCACATACTCCTTTAGGAATTAATAATAATAATAGTAATAATAATAATAAGACTCCTCTTATTAATTTATATTTAATATTTCTAAAATATTAAATAATAAATATTAAGCTATTTAATTTATTCTATCACCATAGATTAAATTAAATATACTTAACTTATTATTACGATTATGCCATTAACTTCTTAAATAATTATTATTTCTTTTATGGTGTGACCCTTTAGGTTCTCCATATTAAACCGGTTGTGAATAAATCAATTAGAACAATTCTAATCTTATTTAAATAAATAATATTTATTCTACAATAGGGATAAGCCTCCCTAACGATCAACGACTTTCCAGATAATATAGATTTTAACATTAATCATAAAAGAACCTTTGAGTAAATAGTTATCGTACAATTCAATCCTTCCACCATACAATGTCCTAATTAAATATAAGACATGAAATTACTGTCAAGTCTCATTTTATTTAATTATATGTATTTCGACTCTTAAATGCACAACTCCAAATAATGTAAATTAGAAACTCTTTTCTAATTTCATTCTGTCTTGGCCAAGGACTACTGAGTTGTCATTTATCGAATCACATAGGATATTTCTCTTTTTTTACTAGAAGCGGTAGATTCTTTATTGATCATACATTATCTCCATGTACAACTTATTATACCCAATCATACCCTTTGATATACCCTAAGGTTCTTAAGGAATAAGTCAAAGTATAACTAATCATACACAAGATACTATGATGATCTCATGTCCAAGGATCACTTGTACTACTATCATTACAGAAATTCCTATTGGCAAGAAAGTAAAACTCCATTAGGAATTCCTTAGCGAGCCACGTTCAGTGAACTTATATATTCTCTAATAAGCAGCTACATACTTACTTTAATGTCTCCACACAAATGATCATGAGATCAATCATCATCATCCAATGAGCAAGCAACGTGTGTACCAATCTATCCGGATTCACTAATCCCCAATTTAGCAATCCAACGATTGGGAACTATTTTAGTTTTACGCTTTCTAAGAATTTAGATCTCATTAGAATGATCATCGTCATTATTCTAAAAGCATTGCTTAAAACTATGAGTTTATCACATATTATAAAACAACATCATGTAGACAATTCTAAACCTTTAATAAATTAATACTTTTTATTAATAAATGAATAAGATTGTTATAAAGTATATGCTTTATCATCAAACATGATTGGCTTGTGTACATATTACTTTCACAAAAGACAGCTTTTGTCACCTATACAATGAAAGGAGGGGTGAATTGTTGGTGGGAGACAAATCAAGTTAAAGTCGGAGAAGGGAGTAGTGGTAGTAGAACTGGAAAGAGGAAAGGATATAATGTTGGGAATACATAAAATAGGTCAGAAGGTGGAAAGAAACAAGTTGTGCATTATAGAAATTGTGAAAAGAATCACTCGGGAGAGTGTTTAAAAGGAAAGTTTGTGTGTTATAAGTGTGGGCAGGAGGGACATATCTCTCCTAACTGCCCCAATTTTAGAATGTATAGTGGGTGTTTTATTTGTGAATCAATGGAACATAAGGCGAAAGACTGTCCAAGGAAGAGAAGGGAGACAAAGAATGTGAATACGGGAAAAAGTAGCGGGACGCTGGCGACAACGGGACCAACTTCAACCATCAAACCAACAGAATCAACCGTAAGAGTCTTTAACATGAGCGTTCAGGATTCGGTAGCAGCCGGGGATGCAACTCCAAGTATTATTCGAACAAATTATATTTTCTTATTTATAATAAATTATTTTATAAAAAATTTTGAAGGAGGAATTTGAGTTCTATTAGAAATCAAATTTCTGTATAATCAGATACATAAGCTTTATGCTAAGTAGTTAAAGATCAGTTCGATCAATTATTATCGAGATCTACTTACAATGACTGTGTATGCTATGTACCCTTGTGTGTATAAGTTTTAAAACGGTGATTCTGGGGACGAAATCTTTATAAGGGAGGGTGAATGTAAAAACCCGATATTTTCTATATAATTAAATCAAAAATTTTGCGTATAATTTTTTTTTTATTTATTAAAATAAATATGTGGAATATGTGCCATGATAATGTGTATATTATTTATGTGATAAATAAAAATATATTTATTACATAAACATTTACAAATAATTTTATTTTAGAATTATTGATTATTATAAATTATATTCTTATAATAATTAATAGTATAGTAGAAATGTTTTTATTAATTATTTTTCATGAAAATATAATTATATATTATTTAAATAATATATGAAATGATTTTTAGAAATATTATAATAATTATTTATTTTATTATATGAATTTATGCTAGATTAATTAAGTTAATTATTTTAACTTAAATATGAAGAATAAATCAGATATGGAATCCAAACCTAATTTTGGATTTTTATCAAGGAATGAGAATAATAAAATAATAATATTATATTTTGATTTTTCAGTGCTATAAATATGTACTGTATGTACGTATTGATAATGGTTGATCAATTATGGTGTATAATGTCAAAACCCTAGCATTAATTTGTTTAACCCTATTTTTAAATTCAAAGGAATTCAAAGACTGTTATATAACTGTGTTATATGCTTTATGTTGCGTATTATATGATTAATTAGGTAAACCCTAATTAAAAATTTAGAAACCCTAATTAATATTTAGAAAATCCTAAGTTATTGTTAAACCCTAATTTGAAACTCAAATTAGAGTTCAAGATTGTTTGTAATTGTGATAAGGTGATTAATTAACAAGTATTAAAATTATAATTGTTATTTATGAAAACCCTAATTACTAAACTAGAAAGCCTAATTTCTATATTTAGTAACCCTAATTAGAAATTTTAAAACCTAATTACTAATTATAAACCATAATTGCTTAATTAGCAATGTTAATTATAATTAGTGATTTTAAACCCTAATGTTCCGGTATAATATAATTAGAAATCTAATCTAATTAAGGAAACACTAATTACAAATTTTAGAAACTAAAATTTTACATTTTTAAACCCTAAATGAAAACCTAGAAATTTAATTTGTGCTAAACCTTAGGGTTAAACCTTAAGGGTTAAATCCTAAGGGTTTGCTAATTGACCAATGTGCCTTAAAAATCTCAAGCTAATTGACCATTATACCCCTTTTGTGCATAATTGAAGCTAGCAAGTAGTTTTTGACATTAGGTGAAGTTGGTGACCAAATCCAACAACCCCATTTGACTTAAATTGACACATATCAGCCTCTAGCTCAGCCAATTTGTGAGACCCCAGATTTTATGAATAAATATTTATTTTCTTAAAATAATTTTTTTGAATATTATGGTATGGATTTGATATAATGTTATAGTTGTGGGTAATATTTATAAATTTTGCAAAGTACGCAAGTTATATAATATTCGATTGGTCGGGGAATATTCGTTTTAACAGGGAATATTCGTACAACGACACAATTATTGGTGGACCCCACAACGAAATTATTGTCGGATTGAGAAAACGACAAAAATACTTTATGAGAATAACGGCGGAAGTTTTACCGTTAACTATTGAAACACCCGGTGTTAAAAGTACAGTAATACGCGTGGTTTCATAGTAGCACACGGTATTGATTATTGATGCTTACGTGATAAGTCACACAGTTTCATTTTATTGGTATTATTAATGTAATAAAATAGAATACTTTTATAAAGTTATTCTATAAATAGAATATATTATATTCTATTATGCATAGTATTGTATAGTGTCTGCATAGTATTTTACATAATAAAATCTTTTTATATAAAACAAAATACTTTTATAAAGTTATTCTATAATTAGAATATATTATATTTTATTATGCATAGTGTTTGTATAGTGCCTGCATAGGTTTGCATAGTAAAATCTTTTATAAAGTTATTCGTTTTATTAGATTCTAAATAGAATATATTATATTTTATTTAAAAGATTTTGCTTTAAATATTGACCGTCAGATTAAAGTAAATCAATCTGGACCGTTCATGAGTTAGTTACTATGCAGTCCATTTTCTATAAATAGAAGCTCATTCATTCATTATTTCTTACGAATTCACTGAAACTCTAGAGAGATAAACTATAGAGAGAAAGAAGAAAAGTATTCTACTACTTCACTACTCATATATCCAGTACTCTTCTTCTTAAGGTAGGGGATATTATTTATTGTACTCTTAAGGGGTATTATTTCTTTTGTATTCATGAAGAGAACTTCTGTTATTCCATTATTTATTATTCTGTTGGAATAACCTGTATACGCGGGCTACCCTATACTTGGTGAAATTCTTCTCTTATTTCATTCTTTATTATTCTGTTGGAATATCCTGTCTGTACGTTTACGCCGGACCTGGTTCAATTATTTATTATTATGTCAGAATATCCTGTCTGTGCGTTTACGCCGGACCTGGTTCCATTCTTTATTATTCTGTTGGAATATCTTGTCTGTGCGTTTACGCCGGACCTGGTTCCATTCTTTATTATTCTGTTGAAATATCCTGTCTGTGCGTTTTACGCCGGACCTAGTTCCGTTATTTATTATTCTGTTGGAATAACCTGCCTGTGCGGTCTATCGCATGCATGGTGATTTCTTTTGTTATTCCATTCTTTATTATACTCAGTTGGTTAAAACTTTGACTTCTATACTCCATGAAATTATGGGAATATCCTTGATATTTGCGCTTCATCCAGTATCTTTTCATGGAAATATTCTTCTGAGCATTCTTGAATTTTACTCTACAAAGCAGTATCATGTTGACAATTAATTTGAACGTTATCAGTTCCTGAATAAATTAATTCTTGAACTTGGTTTATTGAATTCTTATATCATTGTCATCATCCTCATGTTTATATTATGTTGAAAGTCATCTGTGGCCTGTAGTGCATAGATGGACTTGGTATGATTATGACCAGGGATTATTCGGTATAATCATAACCGTAATGTTACAAATGATGTAGAAAAAATCCTCATTGGCCCGTAGTGCATTGATGGACAGTTTTTGGTATGATTATGTCTATGGATTCTCTTTGGCCGTAGTGCAAAGATGAATTATTTTATGGCATAATCAGGATCGTTGATGAAAACATGATTATCTTAAGCCGTAGTACATGGATAATTCGTGGGCGTGATACTAAAGAATATCCTTGGCCATAGTACAGGGGTGATTCGATGATGTGGATTATTTATTAAGCTGAGTCCCATCGATAAAAGTGATGAAAAACCTTTTAAATCATAGAAGATAGTAGATTTTATTCCCTACTTGACTCTTCTAACGGATTGCTTGTTCCGCTATAGTTAAACTTGATAGTTATTATATTTTATAAGTTTAGCACTGTTGAAGACTAACGATAAATTATTCTGCATTATCTTAGTCATAATATTTCTTACTGGGCTCGTTGAGCTCACCCTTTCTTTCACTGTTCTCTTCAGGAAATGAGAACGTAGCTGGGACTAGTCTGGGAACAGAGTGATGGTCCTAGATGGTGCATTAGTAGTCCTCACTATTCTGTGAAATAGTGTGATAATAATTATAATGAGGACTCCTTTTGAGTTTGTATACTCTCTAGTAGACAATATTTGTATTCAAACTTACAGTTTATGTTTTGTCGTATTGTACACGACAATTGTATTATTAGGTTGTATTTGAATTCTGTACCATGTATCTGGCGACTCAAGATGGGTGATGTATACCTAATTTTGGGGGCGTCACACAATTCATGCATCTACCACTTATATAAATAGATTGGGAGAGAGAGAATGTCATTTTGCTAGCTAATTTTGCACCAAGCACTCAAACATTTTCTCTCAACCCAAACCCACAAAAAGTTTAAGACAAATCAGTCCCATATCAAAGCCCCACTAACACCACAATCAAATTAGTAGCCAGAACCAAGAACTTGTTCAAAAGAGATAGAACCCTAATTTTAAAATTTTGAATTTGATCCTCTGTTAGATGTTAATTTGTTTGTGTTAAACATGTTGTTTATAGTATATAATGATGATCTGGGTTGATAGATGTTAGACCCATAACATCTATAGGCTCAGATTTGACAATTTTCAAAATCTGGAAAAAATTTCTCTGTGTTCTGACAACCACATGTCAGGCCTTGTAGATCTCTGTCTGTGTTTTATGTTTTATGTTTTAAGTGTTTAATTTTATAGTATGTCATGAGATATGTGTTCTGGAACTCATAGAAAGACCATATCATGCACAGATTGATAGATATTCTTAGTCAAAGGTCGTTGACCGACTATGACTTTCTAAAATCTGGGTAACCCAAAAAGTCCTTATCAGTGTTTGACAAGAGATGTATGGACTCGGATCTTGCATGTGTTTGATTATTTGTTATGTTTGTTGTATCTAAGTTGTAGTATGATAGATTAACTTTAGATTCATACCTTTATATCACCAAAACATCACACGTGTTGAACGCGTGATTTCTGACAAACGTTGACCGGCATGGATCTACTTATTATGTTGTTGTAATATGTGTTTTATGTGTTAACTTTGTACCTTATCATGTTTGCTACACACTGCATGTATTAGCTCACACAAACATCACCAAAATTACAAGTTGTAGAAGCCCAAAAGTGGACAATCGAACTGTTCTTCATTTCTGGGTAACCCAGAAATGAAGAACAGGACTGACAGTCCCTTTGAAGGCTTAGATCTAGTTGGTTTCATGCTTGTTGGCCATGTTTGTTGTTGGAGCTTGTAGTCTAACATTGGTACTACAATCTCTGACCAGCAACGTGCCCAGAAACACATTACACTGTTCTTGATTCATGGTCAAAGTAGCTATCTCGAGCACTGCCTATGAATGTTCTTCAGCCTCAAGAACACCTAAGGCGACAGATTCTATCGCTAAAGGCTTTAGTGACGTACAGGCATATTCATTTTAATTATTTTAATTTCTAAAAATAATTTAAAAATAGAAATTAATTTCTGAAAATTACAAAAATTATTTGAAAAAATTATTTTAAGTTATAAAAATTAACTTTTAATAATTTGACATATTTTTCATAAATATTAATATTTATTTGAATATTATTGATATTTTATTTATTTAATAAATGCATTAAATAAATTAATTAAAAATGATTTTAATATATTAAAAATCATTTTAAATGATAAAAAGGTATTTAATAATATTTTAAGTTATAAAATATAACTTTTAATATTTTAAGACAATTTAATTAATTATTTAATATTAATGATATTAGATTTATTTAACAATTATATTAAATAAATTAATTAAAAATGATTTTAATATTATAAAAATTATTTTAAATGAATAGTTTAAAAATATTTTAAGTTATAAAATATAACTTTTAACATTTAAAGGTAAATTTCATTAATTAATTTATTATTAATGATATTAAGGTTATTTAATAATTGTATTAAATAAATTAGTTTAAAAATGATTTTATTATTATAAAAATCTTTTTAAATGAAAATAAAGTGTTTAAAGATATTTTAAGTTATAAAATATAACTTTTATTATTTAAAGGATAATTTTATTAATAATTTAATATAAATGATTATTAATTCAGTATTAATGATATTAATTTTATTTAATAATTATATTAAATAAATAGTTTAAAAATGGTTTTATTAATTTAAAAATCATTTAAAAATAATATAAATGAATTAAAAATATTTTAAGTTATAAATAATGACTTTTAATATTTTAATAAATAACACATTAATACTTTAATATTAATGGTAATTATTTAAAAATAATTTTAAATGTTTCAAAAATCATTTAAGGGTAATATTAATACTTTAAAAATATTTTGAGTTATTATAAATAACTTTAACATTTTGGCAATGGTTTCATTAATAATTTAATATTATTTAAATATTAATGATAGTAGAATTATTTAGTATTTAAATCATTTAATAATGGTTCCAGTGTTTGAAAAATTATAATAAATTCTAATAAATGTTTAAAAATTATTATGAGTTATTTAAAAATAATATGACTGATACTTACAGATATTGAGTTACAGAATAGAGTCTTAGACTCGATAAATACCTGATATAGTTTTCGGTACACCAACATGTTTCAGAAATTGATCTGGACTAAGATATTTTGACTGTATTAATGTTTGTTTGTGATTCAATGACTGTTAAACCTACGTTCCAATGTGATTAGGTTATGTGATGACTGTAATAAACAGTGCTATATGTTATAGTATGTTATTCTAATCGAACGAATGATCTTATTACTGATAGGCTGTTATACAAAAGATAAAACTAAGTTGCGTAACTGTAAGCAGCAGACCAGGCAAGTATCCTACCTTTGCATTTCCTTTATGCAATGGACATGAATAAGAATGTTTCAGAATTATATTATTATTGTACCAGATTATTAACCCTATTGTTGTATATATTATATCCGATCATTGTTTATCAACATTATATTATATTATATAATTCAGATATATATTATGTTCGTTAATTTCTAAATAAGGTTATACAAGTGACTTCACTTGGATAATCATTGTATTTAATCACATGTTGATATATGGTATGATTATGACTATGGATTCTCTTTGGCCGTTGTGCAAAAATGAATTATTTTATGGCATGATCAAGACAGTTGATGAAAACATGATTATCTTAAGCCGTAGTGCATGAATAATTCGTGGTCGTGATACTAAAAAATATCCTTGGCCGTAGTGCAGGGGTGATTCGATGATGTGGATTATTTATTAAGCTGAGTCCCAGCGATAAAAGTGATGAAAAACTTTTTAAATCATAGAAGATAGTAGATTTTATTCCCTACTTGACTCTTCTAATGGATTGCTTGTTCCGCTGCAGTTAAACTTGATAGTTATTATATTTTATCAGTTTAACACTGTTGAAGGCTAATGATAAATTATTTTGCATTATCTTAGTCATAATATTTCTTACTGGGCTAGTTGAGCTCACCCTTTCTTTCACTGTTCTCTTCAGGAAATGAAAACGTAGTTGGGACTAGTCGGGGAACAGAGTGATGGTCCTAGATGTTGCATTAGTAGTCCTCACTATTCTGTGAAATAGTGTGATAATAATTGTAATAAGGACTCCTTTTGAGTTTGTATAATCTATAGTAGACAATATTTGTATTCAAACTCACAATTTATGTTTTGTCGTATTGTACACGACAATTGTATTATTAAGTGTATTTGAATTCTGTACCATGTATCTGGCGACTCAAGATGGGTGATGTATACCTAATTTTGGGGGCGTCACAGTTGGTATCAAAGCTTAGGGATATGATCCCTGGCTAAGATGTGAGAATAGAACTAGGAGGGGAGAGACGGGGAATTCTTTCGCTAGTATGACCTACCTAAGTTTTTGTTTGTATTTAATTGGTCGGTCAGAATATAGGGATAATATGTTACATGTCAATTAACTTTTGTTTTGTGGCAGTATCTGAAAATGACATCCGAGAATGTTGAGATTAGCAATGGAGCACACGAGACTGTTGATTCTCCACAGATCAATAATCAGGATAATGTGCAACAGGATGGTGATAATCCTCCTGTAAACAACAACACTAATCAATTAACGAATGACGGTACGTTTAGGAGCTTTTTAGAATTCATGTAACATCAGGCGAAGGTGGCTCCTGTTCATAATGCAGGAGGAAACAATGGCAACCCACGGTTGGTCACCGCTAAGCAATTCAAGGAGCTGGGACCACCGGAGTTTTTGGGAAAGCCAGAACCATTTAAGACGGAGACATGGTTAAAGCAGATCACCAAGATATTTGATGTCTTGGGATGCTCCGAGGAGCAAAAGGTTCCCTTTGCCACCTTTATGTTGCGTGAAGAGGCAGATCACTGGTGGGAATCTGTAAAACGTACCCAGCCCGACGCACTCAAGATGTCTTGGGAGAAGTTACAAGAGCTGTTCAATGACAAGTATTTTCCCGAAAGCATTCGTCACATGAAGGAGGTGGAATTATCAAGTTGGGAGCAAAACAACATGACCGTGTCGCAGTACGAAGCCAAGTTTGCCGAGTTGTCCCGATTTGCATCCTACTTGGTTGATAATGAAGAGAGAATGACGCGGATGTTTTTAAGAGGTTTGAAGCCGGAGATACATCAATATCTATTTCTCATAAACTGTGTTTGTATTCAACGAAACCAAAGAGAACAGCCGAAAAAAAATGATAATACCGATGATAACAGTCATCAAAGTGGTGGACAATAAGCATGGAGGGAATCAACATGCCAGAAATGGTAACCAGTTCGGTGGTAATCATGGTCAAAACAATACGAATGGACATTTCAAGAAGAGGAGATTCAACAAGATGGAAAGACGTCAGCACCAACACCCTTGTTAAGGAAGGAGAACGACCACCTATCATATGCTTCAATGC